>RCWM02000488.1:600000-826000 GCA_003667255.2 Euschistus heros | reverse complement strand
ACAAATGTTGTGTAACAAAACATATTCTACATTAAACTGCTGACCCGAGCAACACCAACAGAGCTTGAGTTTGATAAAATATTACATTTTTAAGGGTCAACAAAATTACACTCTAGGCAGCAACGACGCTTTTTGTTGACAAGAAAATTATAGACCCTACCCAAAAGATGTAGCGATGTCAAATAAAAAAAAGTAATTTCAGTAAATTCTCAAAGAATAGTTACGTTGTATTTTTATTTTTTGATACACATCCTGCATTAAGTAGGAAATTTAAACTTTAAAAAAATAAATGAATAAATAATATGAATAGATATATAAAAGAAAAAAAAAATGACTGTGGAAAAAACGTTACACCAAATAAAGTATAGAAGTAGGTTGCGTAAGTTCTTTTTTGAGAATTGTGGGCCATAGAATTTATTTTATGTTAATATTAATATCTTTCTTAAAGTTCGACAACTTTTAGAAAAAAAAAATGGAGTTCCCATTCCTAGATTAAATAACAAAGTGAAAAGATGGATCTAAAAGAAAAATTATAATAAATTAGTATTTTAATATCAATCAAACTACTTTTAGGCGTAGAAATATAAATTAATAAAAATGGCCGATTATTCAGTGCTATTTTTTTTTTTCGATTAATCACTGACAACAGGAGCAGCCGATTAGTCGGCTTTACCGATCAGTAACTGAGAAAAAATTCAAATAAGGATTTCAAATTCAAAAAGGGATTGCGATTAAAAAATAATTCTTGAAGGAAGTGAAAACAAAACAGAATCATTCATTTAAAAAAATGGAAAATCCTCATTAAAGAGGGGTTACTGGAGTGGAGGGTTGGATTTTTCCTTGAGTTAATTATCCAAAGGCAATCAATACCTTACAATGCATGGAACGAACCCTGTTCACTTCGGTTGAAAATAATATCAACTGCGATGAGTCATTGACAGATAGCTTTAGAAAAGTTTTAATAGTTTATAATGAAAAACAAAATGAATAACTTCAGTGAAACCCCGGGATCGAATGCTTTAACGAAATCGGTGATAATTTAAGAGCGGCTCATAAAGTAACGCCGTAAAAACTGTGAGCACGCAACTAAGAACCGGGATCCGTTTATCAACATTAGGAATGAATTCGGCCATTACTAGATCGTAAATAATCGTTTCCAATAAGAGTTTACACTATCCACAGAGCTCAACAGCTTCTTTAGGTTATGAAAGCACTAAATCTTCGATGATGCCCCACCTACGCTACGAAAGCTGGAGATATTGGATGTCTTGCGCTTTATTCCTTTGAATCAATTCCGCCGAATGTTTTCTAGGTTAAACATCATAAAATCATTTTTTTTTTTAATTATAATATTCCTGAAAGAATATTTTAGAATTGTATGTACTAGAAACAAAACCGGTGTACATTAATAATATATATAATATATATGTATGGAACAAGGTTGGATCTGATATGTTATTACCTAAAAACATTTACGTGGCAAAAAAAAATAAAAATTTAATTTGTTTTGAACAATTCAATTTATTTCAATATATCATTATATCATATGTCATCACATTATAATTATTTCTAAAAAATATATATATATATATATATATATATATATATATATATATATATATATATATATATATATATCTATGTCGCTTGTGAATTTCATTATTTAAAAAAAAATAATAATAATAACTTTTACTGTTAGCAATATTATAATCTGCCGCAGTTAAGGACAATAAGTGATATTGCTATAAGTATGCAAAGAAAATAATAAAATTACGTCACAATAGGTAAATAAATAAATTAATACAATAAAAACTATAATAAAAATAAAATCGCAAAATTTAATAAAACATTAACTTAAGAAAACCGAATATTAAGAAGAATTTATGACCCAAAAATATCACAAGCAAGCTACAGACTGAGATCAAATAAAGAAATATACGAAAGTACAGAGGACTTAGAAACAGTTATGAGAAAAAGAGCAGTCGTCCAATGGCCACATACATGATTTAGATCTAACAATGCTATACAGATAAAAAAAAATAATCTTTTGGTTGGTACCGACACTAAAAATCACTGTTCTTGAATTGTGAATAGGTATTTAAGTATCGATAATTTCGTTGATTGTATCTTTGTATCGAAGTAATTAAAATATTATTTCTTACTTATATTTTAGTTCAAGATCGTACCTGAAGGTTTAATCTTGAAGTCGGTTTTTGTTTTGTTTTTATATAAAAATTAACCGTTTTTTTCATTTTTAGTAGTGAGTGTATTTTTATTTATGTATTTAAATTATTTGTGTTAATAATTTAGATTTAGTTACCATGGAGAAATATATTTATCATGGAGTTATAGACAAGTGGAGGGGGCTTTCCTCCCAATTGCTGATGCAGTAACTGACTAGATGCAGCCATTTTGATTTGAACCATTTAGTCAGCATATTTGCCGTTTTTCAGTTCAAATTTTGGTTTCTTAGGCTTTATCCTGGGATTTTATTGTAAATAATGCGTTATTTTTCCATTTAAGTACCCTAGCTTAAACGGAATGCAAGTCGCCAGTTGTGGCAAAGTGGGCGTGGCCGGTTGGTGTTTTGGCCTCACCCTTCACTGAAGAAAATACGATATGGGCCTCTCCATATGTCTTATAACTCCATGATATTTATTATGGAAGGTTAAAAAACAATGATTTCTTATTAATGTTTTTTTTCTTTCTTTTTTTCTTAAAATGTGCAGTTGATTTCAATAAAATGTTTATGGAACCACCTCTAAAGCATGAACTCCCGATCGAAAAAAAGAAACATCAAAATCGATTCATAATTGACGAAACAATCGTGTAACAAAAAAATACAGTCAAATTGAGAACCTCCTCCTTTTTAAAGTCGGTTAAAAATAATATTATTGTTCTGATTCAATATTCATAAACCAAATATTCCTAAATATAAATTTAAAAACTAGAAAATGCTAGTAATGATGAATCTATACATTTAAAAAATAAGCATAATACGTATTCATAGAAGTTACAGCTATTGAAATTCTGAGAGGAAAATATGCATTCTTGTTAATAAATTATAAAAAAAAAAAAAAAAAAAAAAAAAAAAGCACACTCTAAACAAAAGATATGGCGGAAGAAAAGTTCATCAGGGCTGCACTTAGGATGCAGGGCAGTACTTAAGAACTGCTGAAGACTCTCAGGAAGAGGACAAGCACAAAGGGCCTCTGCAGCATTAGAGGTAATTAAGAAAGGGGGAGCTTGAAGGCATTCATCTTCGGCCTCAATGTAGGGCCTGCATGCAACCAGGGACAATATTTTACCCTTCCAATAATACCAGGCCGTCTCTATTGCAGTCGTACGTTACCCTCGGGATCACAGTGCGACTTGCTCCGATTGTCTATACGTCCCTGAGTCACGTGGCCCGCAGCTTTCGGGTTTTAAATGCGACATAAATCTGACAGGGGTCGCAATACCATACCCGGGTTTCCTCCCCCCCCCCCCCCACATATAGAGCACTTCCCATCATAAAGCCTCGGCGCACCGCACGGCTCTCACGCCGGCCAGATTAGGGCAGTACTGCTTTGATCAAAACTGATGAACCCTTTTGTGATTCATGGTTACAAAGTGCTTGATCAGAACGACATATTGGCTACAATTATAACTAATGAAGGTTCCGCCCTTCGGTTCGATATTCTCTTTTAACTTCATATTTCGCCAGCAAGTAATTAAAAATCAAAGGGAATCCCTGTTTTGAAAAAAAAAAATTCTAATACACAAACAAAAATTAAAACATCGAACGTAATTGAAAATAACTTCGATAATCCGACATATATAAGACCAGCAGTGCGTCGGATTACTGAAAAAGCGGGATTATTGGACGTGAAAAACAAATTATTGCACTTTTAACATGCATTTTATATTTTATTCTGAGATAATAACTGAAGGCCCCCTTGAGCCAGTCGGCTAAAGAATGAATAACGTCGAGCTTCGATGCTCATATGTTTTCTATTTTTTCCCGCTTACTTATACAATATAAAACTATTGTTAATTATTTATTTTTTTAATCAATTTATTGAAATTTACAACTCTACAAAATATATACATCAAGTAAATGTGTTGATAACTATTACAATAACACTTGAAAAAACTACTCATCAGTAGCACTTCAATAAAACTTCTACACTAGAAGGTCTCTGGGACATCTTCTTTTCAGACGCCTCGGAGGATTATCTGGAACGGTGTGGGAAGCAAGTTGAGATATTAGAGGATTTGAGTGGTTATGGAGCTTACTATGAAAGGATAGGCATCTTGTTTGGGCTAAATCAGCAACATATGGGATATTAGGATATTTATGGATTTGTTTATTGGATGTAAGTAAAGAGCATTGAAGATTTTTCGAAGGATTTTGTATAGTAAGGATTGGATACGAGATGAATTAGATGGTTTATTGGAGCTCCAAAGCTTCCCTCCGTACGTCCAAATAGGTCTAATCACAGTTACGTAAATACGTTTTTTTGTAATTAATTGTTTGAACGTTTGTCTAGTAAATGTTGAAGTAATCTGTAATGAAGAGCAGTTTCTAGTCACTTTAAACTTTTAAATTATTTGAATTAAATAAAAATTTTATGATTTTTTCGAAATAAACTAAGTTGAGAAAAAATATGGGCATTTTTTCATTCAAACCAATATAGCACCTAAACGGTTAGCGAAAAAATTATACAACAAATAATATTATCGATGTCATGGAATTTATGATAAGGAAACTACCGTCAAATTTTCGATCCGAATAACACCATCAGAGCTGAAGCGGGTCTAACTACGCGTAACGCCCTCGCGTTCCCCAGAACGCCTCACTATTAAACTACTAGTTTATGGGTAAAACATGTTTCATGCTAAAATTCTGTTTATGTAGATCTAATTTATGGCACTGTCGTATAGTGGGGCTAAATGGCCAAAAACCGGGAAAAAGTCAATATTTTTTTAAAATAATGATCCTATGAACTTTAATTCTAAATAGAAAATTACACTGAAATTTCCCCTTAATTTTTTTATTTCTTCTTATTAAGGATTCAATAAGTAAAAATTGCTATAGTAAAAAATATATAAAAAAATTACCATCTGTTTCTTTTTTAAGAAGATCCTAATCCAGCATCTTTTCTGCCACTGTGGGTTTTAATGCAGCGAAATTTTGAGTGATGATTCCACATGTGTTGATTAATTGTTGACAAATAAGTATGTCGGCAAACTCTTATAATAATAAAATTACATTCAATTAATTAGATCGACTAATGCTTTTTAAATGTTACTGCCTTGTAATACGCGTATAATCATATATATATCAATTAAATTAATTTTATACACAACAAATTTTATTTTCTAAAATAAATAAATTCTTCCCATAAGAGTACATCATTTGACCACTCCTTCATTTCCCGTGCTACTTCCTTATGGAATTCACTACCCTGTAATATCCGTAATGCTCCATCTCTGTCCACATTTAAATCCCTTCTTTTTCAATACCTCCTTTCCCTCCAGAATGATACTGACTAGCAAAACCTCACTAAAAAAAAAAAAGCATTCAGTAGATGTACATAGGTTTTTATTTTTCTTCTACAGTTATTGGATTTTTTAAAATTTTTATTTCATCTGTTTCTGTTTTTGTTCTTTATTTGTAAAATTGTAAATAGTTAACCAGATTGTTAATTTATTTTATTTCATCTTATGAAAGCTAGACTTATTGTATTCATTTATGTACATTATATTATTCTTAGGGGACATCGTCCCAGAATAAAGTTTATTTTCTATTCTATTCTATTCTAAATACCTTAAACATAAGTTCAATACTATAGAAGTGCTTACTCATTCAGAACTCGATTTGTCCATTACCTTCTCACGATCCTAAACAACGCTACAAATGTTATTTTTTATTTAAATGGATTTTGTAATCACTTTTAATGGTATTTTATGTATAAACCATTATGCTTTTAAATAGTACATTATTTAAAGTTTATTTTAATTCATAAGCTCATTTATTAATAAATTACTAAAAGGATGTAGATAGTTAGCATGATCATTCAAGATATCCTAATAAAATTGTGCCGACGTGTCGCCTTACTGCTTATTACAAACCTTCATCAGGGCTAATTTAAAAAAAAAAAAAAAAAAAAAAAAAAAAAAAAAAAAAAAAGATAAGACAGAATATTAATTTGAAATAGATAATAAATAAAGCTAAAAAGACCATAAAATATTAAAATTATCAAAAACAAATATTTTTCTTATTATTTATTTATTTATTTTTTTACCTTTGTATTTGTTAGGTTTATAATGTAAGCCGAAACGCCGACCATACATACACACTGCTTTTATTTTTTATAATAATTATTTTTATCGTCCCATCTCGTAGTTCCCATTTGAATTTTTATTTGCTGATTATAAAACGATATTTTTATTCCTACACAAAATTGTTAAACTAAAGGTATATCATTTTTTTAATTTTTTTATTATGAATCCTAAAATAAAACAAAACTGAGTTTTATATATTATAATTATGAACCCAAAAATAAGGTTTACAAATTTAACATGAACCTAATCTTCAATAATTGGTTGCCTTGTTTTAATGAACGTTACGCAAATCCATTGTGCTCCCCTGACGCTCAGAGAAGTCCCTTGATTATATAAATGGAAATTATCGACCACTCCTAGGCTAAACCGAGCGAAGTATAGGATAGTATCTCTATCATAATACGTCTATATTTAAAAAATTCCAATTATTAGACGTCCTTTTATCCGGCGTTCCTATGACACACATTCCATTAGATAAGAGAAAACAACGAATAACAGAAATCATCAATTATAATTTTTTTTAAAAAATTGTTTTTAGATTAGAAGATTTACCGTGAACAATATTACATGTCAGTCATCCGGTGGAACAAAGACGCAACTGTAAAAAAATAAATTTTACCGGAGCGAGAAACTGAAATGAAATATGGTACTTTTAATCAACTTTATATAAATAAATAATACTCATATAAACTTGTGGATTGGCCAGACTACAATTTATTCGATGTTCCTACCGATGTATTATAAGCTTTTGGTAGCATTCCTGGTGTATTAATATCAGTAATATTTGTTGCCCAAACCCGCCTGATGACTAAATATAGATGCGTAAAATATTTAAGTCTGTTTAACTTTTTTTATTTTAGATATCAAAATCTGCTTCAGTGAAGGGCAATAGGTAACAGAAACAAAGATGTGTGCACACACACACAAACACACACACACACACAAACACAACACACAAGAAAGAAACACAAACACCCACAACACACACCACACCCACACCCACACACACACACACCGAAGGACTAAAACCACACACACACACACACATAAAAAAATGCTAATTATAATAAGAAAGAAAAAATAACCGAAGGACTAAAACCTGATAAAGAAAATGCTAATTATAATTATAATAATAATCTATATAAAGGAAAATAATAATAATAATAGTTATAATAGATAGGAATAAAATAATGAAAAAGATTAAGATACTGTCATGCTATGAATAAAATACAGACATTCAGCCAGGGGAACCCCAAATCGAGCCAGTCCTCCTACATATTGAGAGTTATGACCAGAAGCGAAGAGATCCCAGCGCTGCTCTCTCAGCTGCATCACTGGTATTAATATCCAGTGGTGGCTGATAGAGAGTACTATAGCCGCAGAGCTTCAGCACGACGTGAAATATTATTAACACTTGAAAACAGTGTGTAGATTCTGATTCGTTCCTTTAAGTCTGCAGAATTTGAAAAATGACGTCGTTATCGACTTCTTCAACATTTACTGGACAAACGTTCAAAACTCCTGATTCACTACAAAAGTCTCATTTACATCAAAGTTATCAGACATATTCGGACATACGGAGTTGAGCTCTGGGGCTCAAATAAACCTTCTAATTCTTCTCGTATCTAATCTTTCAATACAAAATCCTTCGAAAAATCTTCAATGCTCCTTACTTTGTCACAAACAAACTTATCCATACAAATAAATCTTAATGTTCCATATGTTGCTGATTTAGCCCAATCCAGAAACCTATTCTTTCAAAGAAAACTCCATAACCACTCAAGTCCACAAGTCTCTCAACTTGCTTCGCATTCTATTCCTGATAATCCTCCGAGGCGTCTACAAAGAAGATGGCTTCGAGACCTTCTAATATAAAACTTTTATTAAAATACCAACGATGTATGATTGCTTTTCACGTTATTGTCATGTTATATTAATTTTCCCACACATTTACTGGATGTATATGTACTATAAATATCAATAAAAAATATTTAAAAAATCAAATATAACTAAAAACTTTTTTTTTTTTTAAACCATTTCTGGTTGATAATTGGCCCAAAGAGGTTTTCGATTTTTATTTAAAGATCTTTTTTTTTTGTAATAGGTGATTATCCTAAGTGATAAAGTAATATTTTAAAAAAAATCACGAATTCATAAAATATCATGAAGCTCATGATTTATCTCGAGATGAAGCTGGGGAGACTGATGGCGGTCATACGTTACTTGCCGATATTCTGACCCTAAATTCCGACGGCAATACTTTCTGGGTACTTTCCTATTCCAATGTCTAAAAACCAAAAACCCTTCCTATATTCTTGATTTATTAACTCTGCGCTCTTCTATCCACCTCCTAAACACTAGATCCCAACCTTTAAACCTGTATATCCTCTCACATAAAACTGCTTCCTTTGAAAAATCCTTCACCATTCGTGCTACCTCCTTCTGGAATTTCTACCCACTTCTATTCGTAAAGCAGCTTCCATAACTTCCTTTAAAAATAATTTCTTTCGGTACCTTTTAGACAATCAATCTTCCGCAAATATGTAAATAATTAAATAAATACTAACTAAATATATAGAAAACCATGTTTTATCGGCTTTAGAAGTAAATTTCTTAAAAAAATGGGAACATAATCATTACTTTCAACATATCATTCGAAAGCTGCAAATTTAATGCAAGTTTTTGTGAGATTTGCAGTTTTGTGGATCGTTTTTCCGAAAAACGGTAAGCGCTGAAGTAATATAAAGCATTGTAACTTCACTAAATAAGGTGAAGCTGTTCTTTAGGTCACAAGTTTGTAAAATTCAAGGTTGAATTTACTCTGCTCTTTTAGAAAATTTAATGCTAAACCTGAAAATGTGGTCAAAGTTTGAATCATATTTTTAAAAAATGGAGATATTACAGCTTTTATGGTAAAAAAGTCTTCGATTTATTGTATATCTGCAACTGATTGGAATAGAAAGGTGAGGTCTGCGGCATTTCGCTACCTTTTTAACCTAGTTTCACCCATTTTTTTTTTTTTTTTTTTTTTTTTTAACACTAAGAGATACCCTGTATGTATAATATAGAGATATATATATATATATATATATATATATATATATATATATATATATATATATATATTTTTTTTTTTAATTAATTTTTTTTTTTCTGTCAAAAATGTATGCTGTAATTACTGAAGCATCTAATTTGTAAATAATAGGCCAGACAATTGTACTTTTAACTCAGCATTATTTTTTATTCTTAGGTGACAGTAAGTATTAGGTGTATGTAAAAATAATGCATGATTTTATTTCCATTTCATTATCCAATTGTGTAAACAAAACTAATCCATAATGCTAAGTTATACACATCATTTTAAAGCCTGTTTATCTCGGTTTCAAAAATTTCGTAGTGGAAATTTATCTCGGTTTCAAAAATTCCGTAGTGGAAATTTCGACCTTTCAACAAAGAAGGTGGTGGCCGTCCCTCTGCTATTGACAACGACCAGTTAAAGCTGACCCCACCAAAACTACTCGAGAAATAGCGGAAGAACTCGATGTGGACCAGTCAACAATCGCAATTGGAAAAACAATCGATGTTTTTACTGAATACCAAAAACCTGCATTATTTTTGCATCAACCTACTAACAGAATAATGTTTGTTTTTTTTTTATTTCAGTTTCATTTCATTTCATCATGGAAGTTTCCTCTCTTCATAGAGTTTATTCAAATATAAATATTTTCACATCCAATGAATAACATACAGTGTATAAGGTCTATAAAATATAGCCTGCCTGTTGCCAGCTGATAAGCGAGGGACCTGTATTTATTTAATTCACAATACTAGTTTTAATTGCCGGTGGAGTACAGTAGATGTACAGTAGGTGCCTACACGGGCCAATAAAGTGGAACCACAAGGCTTCCGAATGGGGGGCATCGCGCCCCCTCCCCCCGGGCATTAACGGTGCCCCCGGGGGTAGTTTTAATCAATTTTTCGCTATAACCCAATAACGAGGCTGGAAGGAGCGCCTTCCCTGACCGCACAGATTTAGCTTCCAATTCAACACATTCTGCTCCCTCGCCACCCACCACCACTCTCTCTTAGATCCAATCAATGATAGCGGTGAGTACACATTTTGTATGTATGAATATGTAGCTATTACGATTTTATTTTATATTCATAGCCACCATATTTACATTTTTTTGATTGTATCGCGAAATTTATCTTCAGGAGCAGGAGAGAATACTGTAATCACTAATTTAATGGTTAAAAAAGTTGTTCCCATCACCCAGATATGATACAGTTAGACCAGTCAATAAGTGCTTAAATAAGGGGTGTAGAGTTCATGAAATAAGCGATTATATTTGACCTCAGGGCTTCGTTAGGAGTAGTTAGAAGATAAGCATACTAAAAGTCCCCACCTCTGTAGGGTTAGCTAACAGTGGAGGGAGGGGAGAAGGTTCCATTTTCGGATTTTTCGATTACATCTCTAATAAAAGGACTTAATCCAAATATGCTTATTATAGAACAGGGAAATTAGCATTCGAACCTTGATATCGAACCAAAAAGAAAAAGATCTGACTATTGCATATTGTTCATCAACCTTAGCTGTAAATGTGGTTAAAAGATTTCTTTGAAACATCTTCAGGTTTGGGCAGGGGAGGGGGGAAAGTGTTGAAAATTGTATGTATTTAGCACTTTGATCCAGTAACTCGGAAACCGTACTTTCAGCAAATTTTTGTGTTATATACATTATTAAAGCTAAGCAAATTTGCAATAAATTTGGTTTTATTTCGTTTTTTTTGTCAGATCGATAGTTTTAGAACTGTGAAGGAAGAAAAATTGGCTAACTTGCGGTAAGTCGCACTTTTCCTCAAAAACGCGTTTGTCGGTACTCTTTTGTCTATAACTCCGAAACTGTTTGTCTAATCTCGAATTTCTTTTTTTCATCTTAAAGCTGGTTAAATTTATCATCAGATACTATATATTTCATTTTAATTAGGTTCCTGGACTCTAGAAAAAAAAAATTTAATTATAAATTAAAGCTAATTAAATTTCTTATAAACTTGTTCATAAACATATTTTCGAACTTCCAATGGTTTGCGAGATATTATACTGGACTCCCTGGGAATAATCCACCACCATATATATAATAACTGATGGTTTAGGAAGTGTAAAAGGAAAGAAAGAAAAGAAAAGTATAAACAACAATTTATATTGCATGATTATTCTAGTTGTTATACGGTAACATAGTTATATAGTTATTGCTACTTTACCTTACATATATATAGTTTTATATTTATTTTTTATAGTTATATTTTATATTGTTAACAATAAGGGAGGCGCGGTAGTTCAGTCGGTAAGGCGCTTGACTACCATGCTCCCGGGCTACCATGCTCCGAGTTAGAGTCCGACTGAATGCAGAAAATTAATATTCTGTCATTTGAGCCGTGGATAGAATTCGAGGTCGGGAGACCCTCCTGAGGCACACCCTGTCTCTTAAAAAGTGGGTACCCTTAATTAAGGGAAAACCTGGCGGTCGAGCGTTAATTCTTGCCAGATCACCTCCTTTCACAACCGATGGCTCAGAAACAGTACTGCTTACCAAAATACAGAACCCGAGACCCTTCATGGATTGTAAGCGGTACAGTTAATCAATAAGATCATAAGTTATCTTTTTATTATTTTAATTTCTTTTAACTGTCATTTTATAATTCGCATGGAATCGATCGTTTTAACATGTAAATTTTTATATTTAAAAAAAAATGAGTCACAGGTTTTTTTGGTACTATATTTATTTTGTTATTAAATATTGTCAAATGTCAAATTATGATTGATAAAGCATGCTGTGTATTTAGCAACCTATTTAAAATAGGCAGCATCGCTTAATAAAGTGTTTCTCTCTCACTATTGATAAGCGATAATTATCGCAAAAAATTAATTTTTAACTCACTTTTTGTCAAACATTTCCTTTTAGCGTCATCTACGATCGAAGCTTTCAGCTATAAGTACTAATAATGTAGTCCATTATCCGAAACAGTTTCTTAACAGTCTTTGTCCATCTGGATTACCAGGCTAAAAATTACTGCTATGCTTGAAAATATCATTGAAGAACCAATGCTCAATTGTACACTCCAATACAAATTTTTTATCGATAAACAAATGAAAATTGATTATTAGTTTAATTATCTTAGTTTTTCACCGAGAAGAGCTGCGCGTGGGATCCTAGTAATAATGTTATCGCATGTAAATATTAAAAAAATTCCAGATGTTACAAGATTAAATTTTAAATCTACCAGGAAAATGGTACATAATGAAAAGATTTAAGGTTAAAACAAAGGAAGATAAAAATAAATGTGTTATCAGATAATGGAGAACAAAAGGCATCTTCCCATTTACAATGGTTCTTTTCACTCAAAAAGATCTTAGAGGCAGAGCTTCATGTTCAAAGAACTCTTTGAAATCAATGATGAATACCAATAGGAAAGAATCAAAAGACAAGCTAGTTGTAGGGAACACAATACGGAACTATGGCCTGGAGATAAGAACCGGAGAACAATAGTGGAATACTGGCTGGACTGAGACTGGAGAAAAAAAAATACAATTTCCAGTTCATGACTATGAATGAGCGGGGGCTTCTTTGGGGATCTCAGCGATGCCTTTGCTCATCCCTTCGCCTTGCGGGATAATCGAGTAACAGGCTGTAAACAACAACTTGACTCGATAGCTTTTATTTTTAATTCGTCCTTCTTTTCCTCTCTTCTCCCACTTTTCCAAAGGAGGATCCCTTTTTATCCCCTCCGCTTATGAACTTTGAAGGTTAGAAAAAAAAAAAGCCATTTTTCCAAGAGCTTTACCAACAAACGCTCAGTCCCAATTTCCTTTTAAAAGCAATCACAGCTCTAAAGAAAACTTTTTTTTTTTTATTTTCCTTTTTTTTTCACCTTCATAAGTTACACGCCATCATATAAGGGAAAAAGGGAAACATGTTTTATAGAAGATGTTAAAAATATATAAAAAGAACTCCAATCTGAACAGTTGAAATAAAAATAAACTAACTGCAGTGGAGCGTCGATTATTCGAACGTTCAATTAACAGAACCTTTTTCTTTTTTTGGGTATGTAATTTTAATTAAATTGCTCATCTAATTACTTATTTCTAATTTTAAAAATGATTTTATTCAAAAATAAAATTAAATAAAACTATAATTTGGATAATGATTGTATTGTTGACTATGAGTTTTTACTAAGGAGATGAATTTGTTAGGGGTGCAGTCAAGGTTGAATAAACAGCCAGTTTTTAAATGAAAAACTTATATTTTGGCGTGCCAGCGTTTCGACCTGCCTTGCAGGTCTTCATCAGGGGCTAAAATAACAAAAATTGAATGTGACCAAGATGATACAAACATCAAAAAAATAAATAATAAAAATAATTTAAAAATGAAAAAGAAACAAGAAAAAATAATTCTTATTCATAATAATTCATTATTCTTAATCATAATAAATAATAATTCTTATTCATAATAAATAATAATTCTTTTTCATTTTTAAATTATTTTTATTATTTATTTTTTTAATGTTTGTATCATCTTGGTCACATCCAATTTTTGTTATTTTAGACCTGATGAAGACCTGCAAGGCAGGTCGAAACGTTGGCACGCCAAAATATAAGTTTTTCATTAAAAAACGCTGTGTTTATTCAACCTTGACTGCACCCCTGACAAATTCATCTCCTTATAATTTGGATAAATTAGAAATGCTAGAAAGGCGAATCATGAGGAAAATATTAGGCCCACAAAACACAGTAGAAGGTTGGAAATTACGAAGCAATGCTGAAATATATCAAAATGCAGAAAATATATCAGGCGTAAAGAGAAAAAGAAGATTGATGATTTTCGGTCACTTATATCGAATGCCTGATAGTAGATAGACAAGTAAGATTTTCAGATATCTGTGGGGTAAGAAATCAACAACAAGCTGGTTCAATGAAGTAAAAAGGGATTTAGAAAAAAACAATGTAAAAATAGAAGAAATAAATAATAGACAAAACTTTCGGCAGAAGGTATTGAAAATGGAGGGATTCTAGGCAGGAAAGTGAAAAGGACTGGTTCAAAATGGTCTGAGGACAGAAAGAGGAAACATGGTGAACGGATGAAGGCATACTGGAAGAAAAGAAAAGAACAAGGAAGAAAGAATTGACATTGGCACGTAGTCCTCTGCTGGCCCATTCGAAAAAAAAAAATTAAATGAAAAACAAAATTATTTTTAGCATGAACGTCTATAAGGGAAGCTCAATTTATTTAACAGAAACTGCAATAAACTTCTATAAATACTTACTTTTTTTTTTTGAGAACTGTATACTTCATTAGACCATTCCATCTGTTTCTCTAAATATCTTCCTAATCATTTAGTTGGTAATAGATGTCACCTTAAGTTTTAAATCGTTCTTTATGAGGTATTCATCGCCTTCGTTATCACTTTTTGATTTAAAAACTACATGTCATCATCCATGCTAACAAAAAGGAAACGAGAGATCTTTTCATTTATTAAAAAAAAATCAGGTCAGACAATAGCTACCTATTTGAAGGTTGGTAAATCAACAATAAGTGGAATAAAAAATAATTCTAAATCAATCATCAGGTACCTCATAATCATTACAGTTAGATGGGCAGTTTGAGTAGTCAAACTTGAAAAAAGCGAAAAGTGAACTGTTGGAAGATTCTGTTTACACATTATAATCTTTTTTAAATGAATTTCGATTATGGGTTCTTATTGCTATTTATTTTTGAGTAATTATTTCAGAACCGACCTGCCGAGAAAACATAAATTATCATACCAAAACTAAATATTGAAGCCAGGCACGTGTATTGCAAATAAAGAAAAAAGAATTACCTTCAAGATGCTAACCAAACTAAGCTAACAAGGATTATTTCACGAACCAACAACTTAAGTAAACGGGTAGAAGGGGAGTTAGGTACCGCAAGTTCCAAATACCTATCATTCATCTTCTTTGAACAAACTTTTCCTCCATTTTTCTGTGCCCGCCCAGCTTCCAGTTATTTCATAAGAGACTATCAATCAAAAAAGGCTAATACTTCTTATCTCTACACATAATGGCGTTTTATTTCTTAAGCGAGGTATTTAGTCGTTAATAAAACATTTTATATATTATTATATAATGTTTTCGAACTTAGAAACCATTTGTGAAAACGAAAATATAGAAAGGCGTCAAAAGACAGTTCTATTGCTATGATGACATATTCTACAAAACCAAGAAACATAACAACTCAACAATAAAACAATTAGCATCTTGAAAATGATTTAAATTTTCTAGTCAACTTTGAAAAAGGATCTGGCGCGAATTCACAAGTATATATAAATATATACATATCTGTATATGTATATATAAATATGTATAACCACATATTCATTGAAATTCACAACTGTACAAAATATATACAACAAGTAAATGTGTTCATAGTGAATACAATGACAGGTAAATAACTTGTGAAAAACTACTCACTAGTAGCACTTCAATAAATTATACACTATATCGTCTCTAGGCCATTTTCTTTTCAGACACCTCGGAGGATTGAGTGGAAAGCAAGTTGTGAGACTAGTAGATTGGAGTGGTTGTGGAGCTTAGTATAGAAGGAAATGTATCTGGTTTGGGCTAAATCAGCAGCATATGGTGCATTAAGATCTTTATGGATAAGTTTATTAGTGACAAAGTAAGGAGCATTAAGGATTTTTGATTGTAAGGATTAGATACGGGAAGAATTAGAAGGTTTAGTTGAGCCAGTTTACAAGTATATCATAAAAACATAGACAAATTAACGATCTGACAAATAAAGACCAGGTACCACCTAAGAAGATATTAATAAAACAGCCCATAGAATTATCTAAATGTTTATTGACACATATTAATAAATAAATGCATATAAATAAATTTAAATAATCAAAATATAAATAGCATTATACCGATATAATTAACTGACGCTAGGCTAAAGTGTTGACGATAGTCTCATATGAAATAACTGGAAGCTGAACCGGCACAGAAAAATGGAGGAATGTGCTAATTATTGTTGGTGGTATCGAACATTCCCATTTATTGTTTTTAATATTAATCAATAGTTGAGACTTAAACGATAAAGAACTGCTCGTCGTTTTCGACTACTACAACATTTACTATACAAACATTCAAAGCTTCCAATTTAATACAAAAGACTTTACCTACGGTTATTTTACCCATTTGGGCATAGGAAGTTTAGCTTTGGGTATCCACTAAAATCCAAAATCCTACAAAAAATCCTCAATGCTCTTTACTTTGTCACAAATAATTTTATCCACAAAAATATTAATGTTCCATTAGTTATTGATTTAGCCCAAACCAGATACCTGTTTATTCGTAACAAACTTTATAATCATTCAAATATGCTAGTATCACAACTTCCTTCGTATTCTATTCCACATAAATTTTTAGAGGTATCTGAAAACATGGCCTTAGTACCTTTTTTGTGCTTTTATTTTCAGCCTGACTGCATATAATACTTTTTTTTCATATCAAGTATTTTTTTTTATATACATTTATTGAAGTTTACAACTGTACAAAATATAAATATAAGTAAATGTATTGACAGCGATTATAATAACATGTTAAAACTTGAAAAGAACTACTAATCAGTAGCACTTTATTAAAAAGTTTACACTAGAAGGTTTCTGGGCCATCTTCGTTTCAGACGCCTCGGATGATTATCAGGAATAGAATGGGAAGCAAGTTGAGAAACTAGCGGATTTGAGTGATTATAGAGCTTACTATGAAAGGATATGGTGTGGGCTAAATCAGCAGCATATGGTGCATTAAGATCTTTATGGATAAGTTTATTAGTGACAAAGTAAGGAGCATTGAGGATTTTTCGAAGGATTTTGGATTGTAAGGATTGAATACGAAATGAATTGGATAAGTATTTTTAAAATTAATATTTGACGAATAAGAAAAATTGTTCCTAAATGAATAATAAAAGGGTCTCATGAAGCTGACGGAATGAAACTTCCCCTATCGGGCCCCCTAATCAAATCTGACGCTGAGAAAAGAGAGAAGAAATGGGGAAGTTAGTAAAATTTAAATGAGTAACTCTACGACCTAATGATATTAAACAGTTTCAGTATTTATCAACCTACCAACATCTATTAAACAGATTTATTACGCTCATTAATCCCCGAGCTGGTGGATTAATATTTTTTTATTTAATCTATCTCATTTTGTTTTTTTACTTACTTTCGCAGCTGCAACGCCTTAAGGCTAAGTTATTTATTATGATTTTCTCAGAAGGGGAGCCGTGTAATAATATTAATTAATTTGGTAACTATAAACTTTTACTTTGGGGTTGGTACGGCTGGACTCATTTATCAAATCCCGGACAGGTGTTATCAATTATCCGGATTCCGAGGGCTGGAGGGTGGACTTTGCTAAGAATTTTTCTGCGAAAACTGAGAGGAAAAGGGACTGGAAGAAGGGCAATGGATCCAGAGATACATATTTTATCATCCGACTCGGGGGGGACCTTTCTCCACATCTAGGCTGCCCCTACTCGCGATTTATGCAACAACCTCTATATTCAATTTTCCCCAACAGCAGTAGCGAGTGTACAACGAATTATTGATGGCACATTTCTGGAGGAAATACATATCAAGTCGCCTGCTAACCGTGGAGAACGTTTCGCCTCAGAGGCGCTCGCTCAATAGCCCGCTCGGAACACCCCCGGACTACATAAAGGAGTCAACGGGGCTGAAGGAGAAACCAGATGCTTAGGACGTGATTCTGACCAGGCGTCCTAGATGAAAATGTCATAGTCTAGGGTATGATTTATAGGGGCAGTTGAATAAAAAAATATTCATAATCCATTATCAATATAATGGGGTGTATAAAAAAAAATGACCGTTTTTGAAACAAATATTTGTACTATTATTTCTTTGATATAAAATACAATTAATACTCAAAGTATAGACCATTGTTATCTATCATCATTACCTATCTGCTAGCCAATTGCTCGATGCTACTAAATGATAAAATTCCTTGAGATGGCTGTCAAAGAACTCTATGACAGGATTTTCAACTTCCGCAAAATTATCAAATTTTTTCCCTTGAAGAAAATGGGCCATGGATCGAAACAAGTAGTAATCCGAAGGTGCGAGGTCTGGACTATATGGTAGATGAGGTAAAAGTTCAAACCCATGAAGTTCTTTAAACTTTTCGGCTGATTGTTGAGGAGTAAGTTCGTGAGGGACCAGTCTACAGGTGTTTTTCACCTTCCCCATAGAGAGAAGATGGCGACTAACAGTATCTTTCGACACACCACACTCCCTGGCAAGTTCCCGAGTACTTGTGGACGAATTTGACTTAACAGCTTCCTTCAGAACCTCATCGATATCCGATGGCCGCCCGGAGCCCTTCTTCCTTTCCAAAGTCGTATCTCCACTTCTAAATTTTTCAAACCAACGCCGCGCAGTGCGCTCTTTAAGGATAGACATTTTTTAGATCGGAAAACGGATTTATTAATAAAATGGACATAGAATCTGATGAATCTATTTTAGAAGGCCATATATGTGATATTTACAATTTTAGGTTCAAAAAAACTACTTATTATTATTTTTTAAAGAAAAGTCAACTAATAGGCAAGTATAGAATAATAAAATATAAATATTGGCGAAAACTCATAAATACGAATTTCTATGCAAATGTTTTTGTTTTGTTTTTCAGGTAGCATCTACATCTATCATGACTATAGCAGCCTCAAACTACAAATCTAAAATAAGATTTCCATCGAAAGGTTGTTTTTGGAACTCAAAATAGAATTTACACGATCCGAAATGAAAATTTCGAAAAATTATAAAAGTAAACAATAATTAAAACTATATAACCAAAACAACTGCATACTTATTGTAAATATATTTAAAAATGCGGGGTGCATCAAAATATAAGAAAGAATTAGGAAAAATCACGTTAGAACTTTCCCAATGATGATTTTATTGACTAGAATTGTAACATTGTTCATATATAACGGGAAAAGGATATAAATAAAACCATTATTTTATTATCAATTTATATAAAACTAGTTGAAAAAAAAAGGAATCCACAAACAATAAAGTATTATCTACTCCTATTACTAATTAAAAAAATTAAAATTACTTATGCTATAATACTGCACATTAAAAAAATATATATTATGAACAAATATAATATATTATTTTTGTATAAATGTTGCTTATTCTTAATAAGGAATAATTATATTATGAGCTGTATTCATTAAAATTATTTACCCTTTTAATACCCAAATCAAAAAGATTTAGTACTTTTTACTTTTTTTTTTGATTTCATATAAAAGTGATGAGTACAAAAAGTTATTGAATTTTTCAATTGAATTTAAGTTTAATAAAATAACACCAATATGGAACACCAACGCACAGAGAGATAACTTGTAGGTTTAGCCGGCCAAAAATATCATCTTTTCTATATATATTTTGTGTTCCTGATTTCGAAAAAATATTGTATAAAAAATAAAGGACCTTTGGTTTTTTAAATATGATTAACCTTACAAATAACCAATACTATCAAGTTTATCTGGGCTTTGCAGCCCAGATTAAATAATCCAATTACTTTAAAAAGTTTGAATTTCAAAACAGGTCGCGGTTTTTAGTGTGCTGGTATGGTTATTTTACGAAACTTAATCATAACTTTATATATAGGTTCTTATAGTAAATTTAATGAGCATTCAGATGAACAAAAAGAAATTTCGGATCGAACAATTAGTTTCGGAACTGTAGCCAAATGAATGGTGATATAGGTGTTTTCGCAGAAAAGTGCGACCCTAGTCAAAGAGTGTTGAAATGAGGGGTGTAGATTGCATGAAATATGCGATAATTTTGATGTCACAGCTTCGCCAGGAGCAATTAGAAGGCAAACCTACTAAAAGTCTCCGAACCTGGAGGTTGAGCTAAGGTTGGGGGGGAAGAGAGAGAGTGGTCCCAATTTTGTATTTTTCGATCTTATCCCGAAAATGGTGGACTCAAGAAAAATATGATACAAATCAAAATTAAAGTTCATTAAATTTCCTATAAAATTAATTATATACGTATTTGACGAAATTCCAACGGTTTTCGAGATATATGTTATTTAAAATCGATAATTTTAGAAATAAAAAAATGTTTACCTCACTTTTTGTTAAACATTTGCTTCAAATACCAGAAACGTATATATGAAATTAAATTAAATTTAATGCTCTACAATTTTGATTATGTAATTTTTTCTGAGGAACGATCGGGGAAGGTACTAGTGAGGTAACATTTGTTTTTTCCCCGAAAATCACCGATTTTCAATAACGTATATCTCGAAAACCATTAGAATTTCGACAAATTTATACATAATCAATTTTATAGGAAATGTAATCAGCTTTAATTTAGATTTGTAACATATTTTTCTAGATTCGACCATTTTCGAGATATAGTCAATGTCAAAAAATAAAGTACGAATGTTTTTTCGGAATCAAACGTTTCAATAATGTTTTTAATAAATTTATTCATCCAGCTAGCCGTTTTCTGATTGTAAGCTTGTAAATATCAATATATATTCTCTCAGCAATTTAGTCACCAAACAGAAAAAAAAATGAATAAAATGGAATCATAAGGGGCAAAATATACTTATTTCGCAGT
Source organism: Euschistus heros (assembly GCA_003667255.2). Lineage (NCBI taxonomy): Eukaryota > Metazoa > Arthropoda > Insecta > Hemiptera > Pentatomidae > Euschistus > Euschistus heros. The sequence continues at coordinate 804,977 of RCWM02000488.1, read as the reverse complement.
AAAGGGGTTTTAAAACGTACACACTCCCTTTTGCGATCAAATACCTTATTAGATCCATTGTAATATATTTATAAATATTTTCTTTCTCTTTGTAGCCTTCCGTGTTTGTTGACCAAAACAGGGGCCCGAATAGACTAGAGAAAAGAGGGTATGCGGAAAATAAATAATTTTTAAAAAATAAATAAAAATATTATTTACGAAATCAAATTTTTCCCAAAATTACTTCTTATTTAAATCAAAAGGTTTGTAATGAATTACTTCTTATGTCTAACCGTTTTCAAATGTTAAGCAGTAAAAAAACACATTTTTTCTACAATTTAGACCCCGGGACGTAAAAAAAATGTGGGAAGTTTCTCATACAAAAAAGCTTGCAATTATTTATTATTACCTTTACTTTGAGATTAGGGTTTTGAAGGAGGAGAATAGTCAAACAAGCCTATACTGTGTGTGATATGTCGAATAAATAAGAAATGAAACTACTCTTGTGAAACAATTAAATGGATTGATCAAAATGAAAAAAAAAAAAAAAAAATTCAATTTCACAAAGAAATGGTTGTAAACATCTTGTCCTACCAGACCATTGTTGTTTGAACCTACGATAGTGTTAGAAATGTTGATATTTCCTTTGATCCTATGCCGTCTAGGGATTTCACGTCTTTTCTACCTTCTTCTTTTTACCTGAACCTATCTATCATAGTATCATCACATAATCTTGACTGTGGATTCCTATGGCAAAACGTAAGATAGAAAAATGAGTTTTATATCTCAGGAATACGCGCGGCAGGAAGGGAAAGAAGGAAACTGCCTATTTAAACTCATTCAATTGAAAAATTCAATAACTTTTTGTACTCATCACTTTTATATGAAATCAAAAAAAAAAGAAGAAAAGTACTAAATCTTTTTGATTTGGGTATTAAAAAAGTAAATAATTTTAATGAATACAGCTCATAATATAATTATTCCTTATTAAGAATAAGCAACATTTATTCAAAAATAATATATCATATTTTTCATAATATATATATTTTTTAATGTGCAGTAATATAGCATAAGTAATTTTAATTTTTTAATTAGTAATAGGAATAGATAATACTTAATCGTTTGTGGATTCCTTTTTTTTTCAACTAGTTTTATATAAATTGATAATAAAATAATGGTTTTATTTATATCCTTTTCCCGTTATATATGAACAATGTTACAATTCTAGTCAATAAAATCATCATTGGGAAAGTGAAATAGAACAAAAGTTGTAGGACCTCCAAAATAATGCTTCATAGAGCGTCTTTATAGTCCTGTAAAATAAGACTACAAAAGGCCGTTCTGAAGAAAAAACTGCGGAACTTTTATTCACAACGGATCTTTATGTTCTTTGGGGTGCTGAATCTGAATCTGAAGTTTGCTACCACGGCAACCATCGGCTTCATATTCAAAATCGCAAAAAACCGCCAAAAAAAAACCATTATTTTTGTTTTTCTATTTATAACAAGATAACGAACCTTTTTTTGAAGGAAGACTTCAAATATTAATTGTAGCTGGAACTAGTACCTACATAATGAAAAAACGAAATCCGAAATCGGACCATTTTTCGCGAAGTTACGTTATTGGGAAAAAATGGAGAAATTGTCCAATTTGCCATCAGTCCCAAAGCTCCACGAAAACACGTTTGTCGTACTCTTTTGGCTATAACTCTGAAACTATTTGTCCGATACAACATTACTTTTTTTCATCTTAAAGCTGATTAAATTTACTATAAGAATAAATTTTTAACCAAACTCCGTAAAATGTACATGCCAGCCCGCTAATAAAAACGTACTATTGTAAAATCCTAGTGTTTTTTGGCACATTTGTCCCTCTAACTCCTCAAATATTTGTTCGATTCCAAATTTCTTTTATCTATCTCAAAGCTGATTAAATTCGCTATCAGATGCTATATATGTAAATTATATTAAATCCTGTAAACCACCCAAGCTAGCACGTTAAATGTGTATGTTTTGGCAAAATATGTAAATTATGACATGTTCAGTAGACGGGTGTGGGTATTTCCCGGTGTTAATTATAAGTTAGATATATAGGAACCAATAGTACATTTAACCAGCTTTTAGATAAAAATATTAAATTTTGGATCCGACAAATGGTTTTGGTGATATAGCGATAATGTGCCAACAAAACATTTATTTTACAAAAGTAAGTGATTTTCAGCGTGATAGCTTGTGTATTTCAAGAATTTTGATAAAAATTTCATATATAAGATCTAATTGTAAATTTAACCACCTTTCAGATTTCAGATCAAAAAAAACATTTTGAATCGGACAAATACTTTCGGAGCATTTGTTAGAAGACTTTCTTCGAAAAAAGCTTCGTTATGGTGTTATAGATAAAAAAACGAAAATAACGGTTTTTTTTTTTTTTGCGTTTTTTTTTTTTTTTTGCGATTTTGAATATGAAGCCGATGGTTGCGGTGCTAGCAAACTTCAGATTCGGATTCAGCACCCCCAAAAAAATAAAGATCCGTTGAGAATAAAAGTTCCGCAGTTTTTTCTTCGGCAAACCCTTATTTTACTGGACTATTATAGGAGGGTAGGGGATCAGTGTTTATAATCGCTTATCCTCTACCATACTTCTAACGTGATTTTTCCTAACTCCTTTTATATTTTGATGCACCCCGCATTTTTAAATATATTTGCAATAAGTATGCAGTGTTTTTGGTTATATAGTTTAATTTTTGTTTACTTTTATAATTTTTCGAAATTTTCATTTCGGATCGTGTAAATTCTATTTTGAGTCTTTGGTACTAGAGGGGACATTTACACTTTCCCCTTCATATTTATAATTTCACGAGTTGCTTCAGCGGCTGTGAAATTTTTTTTCCAGTAAAGTCTTAAAATAACGAGAATTTCGTAGGACACTGTCATGTTTTTTCTTTGAAATAAATAACTGAACTGAGGCTTTTTTTTTTTTTTTAAGAAGTCTAGTGTTAGAAACAAGCTTAGAGAATGCTCTAAATGGATTATTAAGCATTGATAAATAATAAGCAGCATTAAGATATTTACAGACTTTTGAACTCTGGAATTTGATAAAACGTTCATTTTTTTTAAACGCCCTATTAGTTCACTTATATCTGTGGCACTTGTGAAAAGTCGGTTAAGAGCATTATGTGTGTTTGTGAATTTTAGGATATAGGTATCATCAGAAAGCTAATTTATTTCTCTTTATTTGTGTCTAATGGACTTCGGGATAAAAACTAATTTGTAAGTGGTTAAAATTGCGTTTCACCTAAAATAAGATTTTTAATCTTAACTGACTGTTCACACATACCGCTGATAAATTCTGCTTAGTTTTACTTTATGTAATATGTAATTTTTTTGTGCTAAGTTTTAAGCTTTTTGACCATTCCGATTGTCTTTAGTTGGTCAATGACGTTCGGTGTGCTGATTGAGATTCTCTGCAAGTTCTCGAACTGTTTTTTTCGGGTTGTCTTCTACACAAAACCTCGCAGAATATCTTCCAGGGACGGAGTCCTTCCACCATCTTTCTTACCTCAAAGGATGAAATCTTCCCATATATTTTTTAACCAATGTCGGAGGTGCACTCACTCACACTGCCGTCATTCCAGTTTGTTGTTTCTGGCCGTTTGGGCTCATTTCCGACCGAATTAAATCTCATAAAACAAAAATTTGGTAAAAATCAAGTTTTGGCAACTTAGTACGGTAGACAGCCTTCAGAAGGCGAGAGGCTGTAGTACTCACTTTGAACTAAATCTTTTTCAGGATAAATGTTCTACAAAATTTTGAAATTTGCTGAGTTGTTAAAAAGAATTAATATTTTTTATTATTATATAAAAATCCAAACTTTTTGAACTTTATTCAAACTGTATAACACTTCTAAATATTTGAATTTTATACTAAAGTATTTTTTTTTTTTTCATCATAAAGAAAGTTTCTGAAGTTTATAATAAACATCCTCACACTATACAGAAACAATTTTATTAAAATAAATTACAATATTTCTTCCAATAAACAAAAAAGTTAGAAAACTTACTTTTTGCAATTTTAACTTTTAGATTTTTAATTTATATTTAATTAGACATATTGCCCCCACTGGCTTGAATGACTGCGTCCACTAGTCTTGGCATACTTTTAAATAACGAAACGAATGATGAATATGGACTGAAGGAAATTTGAAATTAATAATCTAAAATTCCATTGTTTGTTATTAACAAGGGAAAAAATTGATGTGTATAATCCTTTATGTCTCACGTTTAATAAATAGTATTAATATGAATACAAACCGAGTGTGGATTAAGGTAAAAACCAGGAAAATCTCTAGAATTATGGGTGTTGCAACACTTCTGACGGGGAGTTTATAAAGAAAAATGTTTTATTTACAAAATTAAAGTCTATTAAATTGTGTGTTTAACGACATCCCTTAAGCTGAATTAGATTAGTTTAGCCACAATCGATTGTCAAACATCGATGTATAATGCAGAAATGGCTAATTGAATCAAGAAAACCTAAGTTGAACTTCAAACAAGAAGTTGTAGATCATTACATTTTGTGCAATAGGATTTTTAAAGTAAAAATTTGCCCATTTCTACTCTGAGATATGACAAAAAATTTTAGACAAACTGTGTCAAAAATGCAAACCGAAATTAAAAGGCCTGACTATTGCAAATTGCTCACCACACATTTTAGCTAGGTTTGCTATAAAAGCGTTTTTTTCTATAATTTTTTTTTGATATAATTGAGAGCGGGTGAAGCCTCGGCGGGGGGTTAACAACGCTAGTTGTTGTATATATTAATAAAATAAATAAAAAAAACAATCATATTTTTCCTGAGGTGGATAAAAAATTAATTGAAAAAGATTATCAAATGTTTCCTGCGGATAAAAGGGTTTAAAAATAATAAAACACCCCAACGGTCATCACGGAGGGAAAAAGTTTATTAAACAAACAAAAGCAAAAGAGAAGCACGGTCTCTGTATTTGTTCAGCGACGATCAACGACTGTCCTGTAATCTTTACAATAATCCCGGTAGGAAGGAGTAGGGCACGTACGGAAACAATTCCCCCTCCCTCTCACTATAAGTAAACATCGAAAAATGTGGACTCACGATAAAACTGCAAATAAAGGACATACACCTCTATACAGGGGTTTCTGTTTAAGAAAAAATAATACTGAGGGCACCATGGAAGACATAAAGATGACACATTATCGGCACAGCGAAAAGTCTGGGCTAGCGTTCCTTCCTTTTTAGCCTATTTATTCACTTGAATTATGGCCATTTTTCTGCGGAGGGAGGGGAGGTAGAAGCGGATGAGAGGGGAGGTTCCTGCAGTGTGAAATATAACCGTGGCACACCGCTGCCCACCCCCCCTTCCCCCTACATCTTGACACATTGTCTCTTGTCTACTGCCCTTCATACTTTAATCTATCTCCGCTCGTAGAAATAACAAAAACAACACCAGATAAACATTAATTATTTTAAACAGTAAGAAATTAAATTAAATTAAAAAATACACTATATTCCTGGGCATATTTTATCCGTCGGCCCTGACGCAATCCTCCCATCTTCGTCTCGGTCTATATTAAATAATGACTAATCATTATTAAAACGGAATTCGATCATTTCTTCATCCTTTTTTGAACGCCCTACTCACACATTCTTTTATTCAAAAAACACCCCCAAACAGTCATGGATCTCGCTGAGGTAAAACACTCATTACCCGATAGTATCTTCAAATAATAGAAAAAAATATCGTTTAAGAAAACTAGAAAAACAAGCCTTTACAGCAAACCTAACTAAAAAGCTATGTGGGACAATTTGCAGCAGTCAGACGTAATAATGTTTTGAGTAGTAAATTTTCAAGTTAATCAGATAGCTGCAAATTAGTGAAAATTACGATGAATCATTCCGTTATATACAGCTGAAGTTATTAAAAGCGTATTAATAAATAATTAGAAAAAAGAACGCTAACATTGGAAAAAAAAAAGTCAATACTATTATATAAAAGGACAAGTCATTTTTCGTTTGCGATCACTGACCGCGAAAAATACTGTTCCATTCTGTACCAAATTTTATCAACATCTTCATAGTTCAAGGAAGGTTTGAAAATAATAAAATATACTCATTTTCATGTTCGTAAAAAAGCAAAAATTAAATTAAATTACTAAACAAGATTTGTTAGCTGAAAAGTAGTTAAAAATATAGGTAATTAATTAAAAGTTAATGAGTAAACATAATAAATTAACGAGTAGATACAAAATAAATGAGTTAATGAGTACATACAAATAGTACATAAGCCAAAGACACTAAACCTGATCGAACTAGACCTGAAAAAAATCAATGTTTATCTGAAAGATCATCAATTTTTGTGTGAGAAAAACAACTGCTGCCGTCTCCAAAAACAGTCAAGATGGCGGCAGCAAGCACAAAAATGTTCCAGAAGGCCGTTTTCAGGAAATAACTGCTGAACTTTTTTTCTAAACGGATCAGCCTTCGACTTCAAACCAAAAAAATAAAAATAAAAAAAGAATAAATAAATAAATTTAAAAAAATAAATAGCGGTTATTGTCGGTTTCTAACCTATAACTAGACAACGAAGGATTTTTCGAAGTATGTTTTTATATAGTAAATTGTAGCAAAATTTATTACGTACGAAATAAAAAAAAAACAATACCGAAATCGGACCATTTTCCGCGAAGCCGTGGATGGCCTTAGGAACACTGTAGTGATTGGCTAACTACAGTCCAACTTCTCCGCGAAAACACGTTTGTCGGTACTCTTTTGGCCATAAATGGGAGTCCTAAATTTTGCCTATCCAGATATAATTAGGATAGGGATCTTTTAACGAGTACCTGACATCGCACAGGCTCGGGATCCCCATTTTACGTCCCTTCCGAAGGACGGCATAGCTAAGGATTTTTTACTCCCTTTAAAAAATCCTAAGGTCATCTGCCGGGCTGCGAACCCGCGATCTTGTAGTCCAAGAGCCGAGGCCAAATTTCATGACTTATTTGAAGAAAAAACTTTTAGACATACAGCCATTAAATGTCCACCCTCAGCAATCAATTTGCACTTGTCTGCCAACTCAAAGCGGGGGCGTTTCAAAATGGCGACCTCCGAAAGGGGGTAGCAAATATCAAAATATGATATTATTTGAAGATGATTTATTTAAAGCAAACAAGAAACTGCAAACCCCCTAGGTGACAAAAAACGTTGTCTGCCAAAATTTGGAGGGGGCGTCGCACCGGCAGACAAAATTCAAAATCCGCGTTTTTTCAGTCCAAAACTGGACCATTTGAAAACGATTTATTTCAAGCATACACTAGATGAAAAAAAAACGTGCTGCCAAAATGGAGGGGGCTCGCACCGGCAGACAAAATTCAAAATCCGCGTTTTTCAGTCCAAAAGACAAAACGATTTATTTGAAGCACACAAGTTACTTCCTAGATGTCTGCTGCCAAAATTTGGAGGGGGCACCGGCAGACAAATCGCGTTTTTTCAGTCCGTGGACAATTTGAAGACAAAATTGCAAAATCCGTTGTCGTTTTTAAGCAGTCCATCCTTGTGAAACACCGGCTGACATGAAAACATACTTTTCGAAGTGACGAACAGATTTTTTTCCTTGTATTTGATTTATAAGTAGTTTTTCTCTCTAGAATGATTGAGGAAATTACTTCCTACATGTACAATAAAAGTATTTTAATATAAATAATCTTGTTTTAAAATTTTAATGTAAAAAATACCAATAATATATATGAACAGTAAATCCGGCCACATAATTAAAAAAGAATAATGTTTCAAAAAAGTTATGAAATATGTACTATCCTGGAACAAAATTGTATAAAACTGTATAGTAGTCCAGTTAAATTGATTTGTAAAATGATAGAGAGGATAGGCTACCGAGCACCTTTTTTTGTAATGCATGACCTGTCCACTGTTATGAATGAAAATTTATGAATTTTCAATAAAGGTGAGTGCCGCGTGACAGTTTAGTATTTCTTAGAAGTTCCAAACTTTTAGTATATTTTGTGTTCTACGTTAATCAACTTTGAACAAATTTTGTAATAGTCATTTTGTTCTCAAATCAATTTTAGAGCGGTTTGGCCACCAAGATTGACTACTTCATATAAGTCAAAAAGAGCAGTTGGTACTTTTCCGTTGTCGGTTTATAGCTGCTGACTAAATTTCCTTTCAGACCATAGTATGATAATGTATATAAAGTTATTTAAAATACAAAAAAAACGTTTAAAGTTTTTGGCACATATTTCGCACCAAAACTTTCGTCCGATCCAAAATTTATTTATTCTTTCAATTGGGGCTAAATTTTCTATCAGACCTCATATATGAAATTTATATAAAGTCATGTAAAGTCCCGTGCCAGCACGCTAAACCCCCCCGAACTGTTGTAAAAACCAAGTTTTTTGGTAAATTTTTCATTATAACCCCAAAACTACTCGTCCAATCCAAAATTTATTTTTCTCAACTGATAGCTGACTAAATTTGCAATCAGACCCCATATATAAAACTTTGATCAAGCTCTGTAAAAATACCCGTGCCAGCACGCTAAAACAAGTTTTGTTGTTAAATACAAATTATTTAGATTATTTTTCCATATTAGTCCAAAACAATTTGTCTAAACCAAAATTTACTTTTTCAACTGAAATTTGACTAAATATGATATCACATTTTATACATGAATATTTAATTGAAATCCATGCCAGCAGGCTAAATGTGTATGTTTTGGTAAAAACATAACAATTTTACATGTTACAGTGGGCTGGCGTGGGTATTTTGCGGGATTCATTCATCATTATATAATATGATTTGATTGTAAATTTAGTAAGCTTTCATTGAAAAAAATAAATTTCGGATAAAACAAATAGTTTGGGGGTTATAGCGAAAAATGTGCCAAAAAACTTGGATTTCACAACATTACGAGGATTTAGTCAGCTATTAGTTGAAAAAAATAAATTTTGGATCGGAAGAAAATTTTTGGGGGTAATAACGAAAAAAAAATGTGTCAAAAAAACTTGGATTTCACAACAGTACGAGGTTTTGGTGTGCTGGCATTGGTATTTTTACGTGACTTTATATCAATTTAATATATGGGTCTGATTGGAAATTTAGTCAGCTATTAGTTGATAAAAAAAATTTTGGATCGGAAGAAAATTTTTGGGGTAATAACGAAAAAATGTGTCAAAAAACTTGGATTTCACACCAGTACAAGGTTTTGGTGTGCTGGCATTGGTATTTTACGTGACTTTATATCAATTTAATATATGGGTCTGATTGCAAATTTAGGCAGCTATCAGTTGATAAAAATAAATTTTGGATCAGAAGAAAATGTTTGGGGTAATAACAAAAAATGTGTCAAAAAACTTGGATTTCACAATAATACGAGGTTTTAGTGTGCTGGCTTTGGTATTTTACATGACTTTATATCAATTTAATTGATGGTCTGATTGCAAATTTAGTTAGCTATCAGTTGAGAAAAATAAATATTGGATCGGAAGAATAGTTTTAGGGTGATAACGAAAAATGTGCCAAAAAACTTGGATTTCACAACAGTACGAGGTTTTGGTGTGCTAGCATTGGTATTTTACATGATTTTATATCAATTTAATATATGGGCCTGATTGCAAATTTAGTCCACTATCAGTTGAGAAAATAAATTTTTGGATCGGAAGAATATTTCTGGGGTAATAGCGAAAAATGTGCCAAAAAACTTGGATTTCACAACAGTACGAGGATTTGGTGTGCTGGCATTGTTATTTTACATGACTCTTTATCAATTTAATATGTAGCGTCTGATTGCAAATTTTAGTCAGCTATCAGTGGAGAAAAAATAATTTTGGATCGAACGAATAGTTTTAAGGTTTTAACGAAATATGTAACTAGACAACGAATATGCAGTATTTTTCGAAGTATGTTTTTTGAAAACTATATAGTAATTTGATTTGCTTTATAATGTACATAGCTCAAAATTGTAGCAAAATTATTTTGATTACGCCGGTTATTTATATTATTACTGTTCACGATTATTTATATTAAAATAATCAATTGTAAGGAAAATATAATTTCCTTAAATTCTAGAGAAAACTACTTATAAATCAAATAAAAAAAAAAACACGTTTGTCGGTACTCTTTTGGCCAAAAATCCGAATCTGTCTGTCCGATCTAATATTCTTTTTTTATCTCAAAGCTGGTTTGATTGGATATTAGACTGTGTATATGAAGTATTGATAATGTCCCTTAAAATAGACATCCTATCACGCTAAATCCCCGTTCTGTTGTGAAATCCAAGTATTTTTGGAACATTTTTTGCTTTACCTTCGCATATATTTGTCCGATCCAAAATTTCATTTGTCCATCTTAAATAGGTCTTTATATGCTGCATTTATGCTATAGTCTTTATTCTCATACAATTATTCGTTTCATAATTTTTCTATATTCTCTGCAATTTTGTCATATCTTTATGTTTGTTTTCCTTATCTTCCAGCCCTGGTGAAGGCTGGCAATGCAAGTCGAAACGTCGGCATTATAAATTAAAATTTATTTTTAACTTCTGTGTTCATCATGTATCTATGACTGCATAGCCCAACAACCTAAATTTTTATAAAATATTATGTTGATACTTATAAAGCTTTTTTGATTGATACTTTTTTTTTATTTTTTATTTTCTTAAGGGCATTAACTGGTCTGTGGTCAGTGGAATCAAAGTTATTTTATTAATTATTGTTAATTTTAATTGTGAAATAATTTAAATATATCTTAAAGCCTTATTTCTTTTTAATTGAATATTCGTGGCGGACATCCATCATGTCAACCCTTACTGATTGTTTTTTTTCAATGTTTCATTTGTTCACGCCTCTCGAATCCCCCAAAAGGCATAAATTTGGGAACGTGTGAGTGGGAAAGGTGGTGTTGGCATGAGTGGCCGAGTGTAGGTTCAGCGCTGGGGGTTTGTACCCTGCCCTGGACAGCAATTTTTTATAAATCGACTAACAGTGACGTTTTGCGATATTTGATGATTTATCGGAGAAGCTTTTCACTGATTTTATCTTCTAGCGCCAACCCCTTCCCCCCAACCCTCGTATTATTTATGGGTCTTTTAGTTTTAATTTTTATCCCTTTTGTTTAGTTAGTCAATTTTCCCATTTTGTGAGAGAACGGTTAAATTTATGGAAATTTGTTACTTTTCTTTTAAGGATCAGTTTCGTTCTTAAGTTCTTTATTCTTAATTTAAATTCAGTTCTTTATTTTCATCCAATTTTATATATATAGTCAGGCAACATTCCATGAATATTTTCGGGAAAAAAGTGCGAAGCATTTTGAGAGACTAGTCAGATTCGAGAAGTTATGGAGTTTACTAAGAACGGATAGGCATAGGATTTCATTATTTATTGATATTCACAACTTCATACAATATATAAAATAAGTCAATGAGAGCGAAATGTCAATAACAATAACACCTCAATTAAAGTTTAAATAAGAATCAAAAGATCTCTAGGCCATCTTCTTTTTATACGTCTCAGAGGGTTATTAGAAGGGAATCAAGTTGAGAGACTGGTGAATTTGAGTGGTTATAGAGTTTACCATGAAAGGACAGGTATCTGGCTTGGGCTAAATTAGCAACAAATAGATAGACAAATGTCCAAATAGGTCCGATTATTGTCATGTTAATGATTTTTTGGGAATTAGTCATTTTTTTTTTTTTTTTTTTTTTTTTTTACTTCTTATATACATTTATTGAAATTTACAACTGTACAAACTATATACATCAAGCAATTGTATTGACAACGATTATAATAACATGAAAAAACTTGAAAAGAACTACACATCAGTAGCACTTTATTAAAAATCCTACACTAGAAGGTCTCTAGGCCATCTTCTTTTCAGACGCCTCGGAGAAGCAAGAAGTTCAGAAAGAAACTAAGATTTGAGTGGTTAAGGATTCGAATTTGCTATAACAACTACTGTCCGATTTATTTTCGAGTATAATAAAGTTTTTATATAATTTAAAAATAACGTTTCATACTATGTAAAAAACATTTTTTTTTTTTTTTCGCATGAAAACTTGATACTTACAACTGTACAAAATCCTGTACCCACAAGTAAAGTGTTGACAGGAATACAATGGCATGTAAATAACCTTGTTAGGAATACGGCACTAGTTCACTTCAATAAAAGATCTACACTAAAATAGGTCTCTAGGCGCATCTTCTTTTCAGAAAAATCGGAGGATTATCAGATATGAAGGAGGAAGCAAGTTGAGAAACTAAGATTTGAGTGGTTAAGGAGCTTACTATGAAAGGATAGGTATCTGGTGTGGGCTAAATCAGCAACATTTGGAACATTAGGATCTTAATGGATAAGTTTATTGGTGACAAAGTAAGGAGCATTGAGGACTTTTCGAAGGATTTTGGATTGTAAGGAATGAATACGAGATGAATTGGGTGGTTTAGTGGAGCTCCAAAAATAATCCAAATCCGAACATCCAAATATGTCTAATCACAGTCATGTATATGAGTCTTTTTTTAATTAATTTGGAGCTTTGAACGTTTGTCTAGTAAATGTTGAAGTAGTCTGTAACGACGGGCAGTTTATTGTCGTTTTTGTCTTGTATGTGGATTCCAAGTTAGACGTTTATCATTAAAGAATACAGTATGACAGGAAGTCGTAGGTTTACGACGTAGGGTAAACGTTATTTGGTGGGATTTGTTTAGATTTATTTTGATATTCCATTTTTGACACCATTCTTGACATGTCGTTTCAGTCTTGTGTATGGAACAACGAAAAATAGAAACATATCCGATAGTAAAATGAACGCTAGTAGCCCTTATTATGTCAATCCATCTTTGACACTTAAAAATGTAACATTTTGTAATGCTCTAGCTCTGTTGGTGTTGCACGAAGTGAAAATTTGAGGGCAGTTTCGGAATCAGGAATTTAATGGAGAATTTTATTTGTTATTATAATGTTTGTCCCTAAGACCTATCGGTTAGGATCTATATTGGTCCAAATGAAAAAATACACGTTCGAAACTCCTATTTCCTCTTACCTTTGTTTATCTTATATAATCATTATTTTTGAATTCAATTAAATTATTTCCTTCGTCGTAAACCTACGACATCCCGCCCTACAGTATCATTTAATGATATTACACTAATCCCTGTTGAACAGATCCGCTACCTAGGACTCCACTTGGACAAACGTCTTACTTTGGAATCCACATACAAGTCTAAAACGACAAGAAACTGCCCGTCCCAATTAATTACAAAAGACTCATCTACATGACTATGATAAGACCTGTTCGGACGTACGGAGTTGAGCTTTGGGGCTCCACTAAACCATCCAATTCATTTCATATCCAATCCTTACAATCCAAAATCCTTCGAAAAATCCTAAATGCGCCTTATTTTGTGACCAATAAACTTATCCATAAAGATCTTGATGTTCCATATGTTGCTGATTTAGCCCACACCAAATACCTGTCCTTTCATAGTAAGCTCTATAACCACTCTAATCCACTAGTCTCCCAACTTGCTTCCCTCTCCATTCCCGATAATCCTCCGAGGTGTCTGAAAAGAAGATGGCCTAGAGACCTTTTAGTGTAGATTTTATTGAAGTGCTACTAGTGAGTAGTTCGTTACAAGTTATTTACATGCCATTGTATTCTCTATCAACACATTTACTTAATGTATATTATTTTGTACAGTTGTAAATATCAATAAATCAGAAGAGAAAAAAAAATTATTAATTTATGTAATTAGATCCTCCTAATTCGAAAATGTAAATTAGGAAAAAACAGTAGATTATATAGACATATTCATGATCTTTTGTTTTTCCAAGACAAAAAGAAATTGATTTTTTTTTTTTTTTTTTTTTAACAAAAAAATACACAGGAATCGGCATCATTTATAAGGTAACTTATTCAATATTTTAAGGCATATCATTGTTCTCGCTTTTAATTTTTAATATGTCGTTGTCAAACCATATTAAAAATTAAAAACAACAATATGATAAAGTTATCAATTTAATACGTGCTTTATCAATACGATATAAAACACGAAACTGACCCACGGAAACGCCGACCATTACTAAAGCTGGGTATAAATGTTTCAGAATTGCGTGGGCAGTTTTTTAGGAATAGCCTTATCAGATAGCGATACGGAAGCAACGCAACGGCCTCAATATCTGTTACAGGTGTTTAGCTATTCTAGGTATAATATATTAAACAATCGTAGAAGAAAATGTTAAAAACATATGATTTAAAAAAAATACATTTGTGGCACGAAATCCCGGATGTAGAGAAGTCCTTTCTAATACCACTCAAATATGTCACTATTTATGTGCCAAAATCGAGAATTTTATTTTAATCGATTCCAATACATTATGAAATTGATTTCAAACATTAAAATCTCAAATAAACTCCTTAATATTCATAAAAAATACGGTAACTTTCCCAATTATAATTTTCAGTTATATAACTAAATTAAAAAGCCCTATTTTTAATGAAAAACTAAATTTTTTACATTTTTCATTGGGAAACTCACATTTAAATCCTAAATAGCGATAAAAATCGATTCTACTTTACAAGATTTGACAGAAATCGTTTAAACAATTTTAGTTGATACGCTCTTCTTTATTGAACTAAACACAATAATCACAGGTGACACGGAATTATCAATTTTCGGATTTTTAGCTCTTCTACTTTCAAGCGTTTAAAGCTCCCAATCAATTACAAAAGACTTATTTACAAGACAGTAATCAGACCTACTTGGAGTTTTAGGACTCCACTTAACTTTACAATTCTTCTCGTATCCTTATAAAATCCTTCGAAATATACTAAATGCTCCTTACTTTGTACAAATAAAATTATCTATAAAGATCTGAATGTTCCATAGTTTGCAGATTTAGCCGAAAGAAGATACTTATCCTTCCATTACAAGATACAAACTCGAATCCAATCGTTTCCCAACTCACTCATTCGATTCCTGATAATCCTACGAGGTGTCTGAAAAGGAGATGGCCTAGAGACTATTGAAGCGCTATTTCTGGGAAGTTCTGTAGAAGTTATTGACACCTCATTGTATTTATTTTCCTCAAAGTTCATTCCGATTGTGTTCTGTTTTTAGGAAGAAAGGAAACTTAAAACTTAACTCACTTTTTATTAAATAAAAAAAAAAAATCTAATTTTCAAAATTTTGAGAACCCTCATATCTCCCCTTTTTCACTTCCTCCTCCACCCTTCACGATTCTTTTCACATTACATAACGTTCCTACAACTGCAAAGTATTGAATGTGAAAAAAGAGATTTTATGTATTACTTTTTCAATTGATTTAGCACTAATATATGTTTTAGCGAATTGTCAAATCTGAATTCTCTCTGTAAAGGAGAGGAATAACCCTGCCAAAGGGTCAACTATACAAACTATTTGACTATACCAAATCTATGTAACGAATCGCTAAACATCGAACGCTAAAACCGAGTATTTTCAGATTCGATACTTTGCAGTTGTAGAAACGATATACAGGGTGTTCGGAAGATCGTTGGCCAAAGAATTATCTCGGGTAGGGAGGTTTATTTAGAACCTATTTAAGCTCACTTATTTATATACAAAGTTTATATTTATAACCAAACATTTATGCCGTCTAATTTCGTTGTTTACTGATCTATCCATTTTTTTTTTCTGTAGTTAATAACACATTGTCAATGTAAAATAAAATAGATTTGATGCAAAAAAACAAATACGAAAAAAAGGGAGATCGTTTAATCTTGTTAAAGGCTAAAAATATTAAGAACTTCAAGTTTAGGTTCAGTTTTTAAAATAGTTCGGATTTGGGTGTTGCGCTTTTTTTTTTTTTTTTTTTTTTTTTTTTTTTTTTTTTTTCTTTAACAAGATTTAAGGATCTCCCGTTTTTTTTTTTGGGTTTTTTTTTTGCATCAAATCTTTTTTATTTACATGGACAATGTATTAGCAATTACAGCAAAAAAAATGGCGTTGATATATCAGTATACAACGAAGTTATAAAGCATAAATGTTTGGTTTTGGCCATTTAAAAAAAAAAAAAAAAAAAAAAAAAAAAAAAAAAAAAAAAAAAAAAACGTAAGACTTTGTATATAGGTAAGTTACCTTAAATAGGTTCAAAATGAACCTCCCTACCCGAGATACCTCTTTGGCCAACAATCTTCCGAACACCCAGTATATAACATAAATATTGTCTAAATTACAGTAAAAACATTGGCGAGCATTGAAGTGTAACATTTAAGCTTGCCAAAACTGTCAATTTTTTTTTTTTTTTGCCCCACTCGAAGATCCTAAACGCCAAGATGACATAGACAGGGAGGCTTTGAAACCATCCTGCGTTAATTAATCACTTCTAGTCATTTGTTGCGTTCCTGAAGGGGTGGGGGGCAGAGTTGGCGGCAAGTAAGTTCATTGATGCGCAAGACAGGTGCTTGGTCACGTAATTGCTTTTCAAAACTATGTAGTGCTTCCAAGACCATTATGTCCCATCGGTGAAGGGTTGAGTCATGGTCGAATAATGGCACCGATAATATACATAATGTGACTAGATAGATAATAGATCGCTCCAAACACCCAAGTTTCCATAGAATTCTATAAAATTTAATTTAATTATAAATGCATTTATAATATATACAAAAAGTATATTTTAAAAAAACACGTTTTAATAGCAAACCGAACTAAAAAGTTTTATTGACATATATCGGAGTAACAATCAGAATCTTTTAAAATCTTATCTTCCACAAAATCTGATCATCTACAAATATTGGTAAATAACATTTTATGTTTGGACTAGCCATTTTTGTAATATAAACTCTTAAACATGACTAAAACTAATTTTTTGAGAAAGTTGGCGAAATTCGTTGATTTTTGATAATCAATTGTGGCTAAATGTCTAAATTAAATTCAGCTTAAGAGATGTCTTTAGACGCACAGTTTAATAAACGTTAATCTTGTAAATAAAGTAAATGCTATCTTGGGAACCAATAGCTATGTAGAGATCAACCTGGTCTCAAATTGTAGAATATTTAGTTTACTTTAAAAGTATGGAGAATGACTATACCGATCAGACGCTTCCTTACCTGACATATTGAGAAAAAACTAAATAAAAATCTGAAAATTCTGACTTATTCCAGAAATTTTCCCGACCACACGAAATTCCCAAAGTTCCCGAAATTCCCGAATGGTAGATACCCTGAAATAGAATTAATCATAGTTTTTGGATTATTAACGGACCAATACTGCGAAATTAAAAGTCCACTAATCTCACATTCAACTTTTGTAAAAATAAAAACGGACATTTCATATGAAACGACCCGATACATGATGAATTCCAAAAAAAAAAAGTAGTTTTCCATAAAAAAAAAAGAAAAAAAAAAAGTAGTTTCCTTCCTAAAGTAATGTAAAGAGGATAAAGTTCGGTAGGTTAATAGAATATTAAAAGAGAAAAGAGGGGAAAACAGGGTGTTGGGGAAAGGGGCTTACCGTAATTGTCCACCTAACTCTATCCCCTTGCTAGCCGGTTTTCAATGCCTTGTTCTAAAAATAATTAATAAATAGAAAAATAGCAAAGAATAAACCAACAAATTTTTTTTATAAAGAAAATAACCTTTCCAACTTATGATACAAAAATAATTTAATTATCAACAAACAAAAAAAAAAAAAAAAAAAAAAAAAAAAAAAAAAAAAAAAAAAAAAAAAAAAAAAAAAAAAAAAAAAAAAAAAAAAAAAAAAAAAAAAAAATTGAAAATATAATATTTTTTTTTTTCTCTTCCAAATTTTTATCTAAACCTGTTATTGGAGTAACAATAAGTGAATTAGATGATATTGTAATACTACAGGCCTTGTAGGCGTGTGGGAGACTAGCACTCAACAGTACCTCCTCCTGGCATGGATTAAAAAAAAAATATTTATTTGAGCAAATCTCTCATCCAGCTTCTTTTAAGCCTTCTGAGAGTATTTCCAGATATGTCAGTCGTGGCCATGTCATTAATGAGTATGTTGTTATGTCCATGAAGTCTGTCATGAAATCGTCTATAAAGGTTATGTATATGTTCCTTTACTGTGGGTATTTATAAATCAGAGTGAAGTGTGTGGTTTGAAACGTACCAAGGTGGTTTCGTGATTAGTCTGAGCATTCTTGATTGGAATATTTGTATTTTTTTCAGTCCCGTATATTAGTGTGGCGTATGTCCATATGGGTTTAAGTAAGTAAGTGTATGTATTTAATAAAATATTTTTTTTTTTTAAAAGTAACAAAAAACCAAATTGGCTTTTTACTAATCAAAGTGGTTGAATTTAAAAACTACTTAAATGCAAGATGAAAATAGTATAGTTTGCTGTATAATATATTGTCCAAATTTCAGTTAGGCTTATAAACTACGAAATCAAGTTTTAAAAAACTTTATATAATGAGTTCCGACGTTTTGACCAGCCTTGCAGGTCTTCTTCAGGGTTGAAAATTGAAGATGGTCTGAGAAGCAATAATGTTTAGCCACGAAGAAAACCTGCAAAGCAGGTTTATAGTCAGCCCTCCTTTTATAAAGAATATTTGATTAAAAACGTAAGTATAGTTTAAAACCCTGACTTCATCCTAGACGATCTTCTTCAACTATTTGATTTTAATTTAAGTGAGGAATCATTAATTTGTAACAACATTATTGGTGGCCCATGTTACCATGCAGCTACGAAGAACCGAAGGCGTCTTCTAGAGTCCACTTTGATGAATTTTAATTATACAAGTATCCAAATTTCCAGCGAAACAATGTGACTTGCATCAAAGTCCAGGTGTGTAATCCCCTTTACTCAACATCGATACTGAAAACTAAGCGGTAAAATTTTTCAACTATTAAAATCCACTAATATTTCTATTCTATTATATTATTATAAGCGGTTAATTACCCAGGTGCACTTTCATTAAGCTATGGATCCAGGCTGACATAATTAGCATAACGGTATGACGTCACAAACATATGTTTTTGTAGCTATTGTTTTGAACAAATGAAGACGATAAAATTTTAAAGATTAAAAAATACCAGGCATGAAGAAAAGACACAACTCGTAGTTTCCAACTACTCCAACACTTACTTGACAAGCGATCAAAGCTCCCAATAAATTATAAGAGCTATATGGCAGTTTTAGTTCTTAGGAACAAGAACAGAAGGATATTAAAGAATTATTGGCAAAGAAAAGGAGGATAACAGGTAACATAAAAGGGCTCTAAGAAATATCATTTTCGACGCACACAAACACCCAGCGAGTATAAAACTATCAAGGAACTTCCTTCAGAAGCTATCGGGAGAGGACGGGAAGTATTGAAAGAGACAAGACGATATCGGGAGATAGAGAATTTATTACCCGAACTGCTAACAAAGGCAATATGGCGGGGGAGAGGGGGGTAACAAGATCTGGCCCACACCTATAGCAGCCAGCAGCAGTCTTGAATAATAAACCGTCAGCGACTAAAGATAAGGCTGTCTTCGAGATATAGCACCCTCCGCACTGATTTACTGTCTTAGCTCAATGGGACAAAATAATTATTTTTCAACTAGTTTTGAACGGATCAGAAGTTCATTTTCATCAACTGACTTTAAACTTTAGTTAGTAAAAATTTAAAAAAAAAATAATAATATTCTTTTAGTTTTATTTAAGATTATCAAGTATCACACTTAATTTTGATTTGCATATACAATGACTCCCTCTTTCTCGGCGTTACGGGGAACGACACACGGCCAAAAAAATGGGTAAAAACCTGATATTATCTAAACGACTCGCTTTTTATGAAAGGCCAAGAGAAGTGAAGACAGAATAGAATAGAACAGAAAAATAATTTTATTCTGGGACAAAGTCCCTTAAAAATAACAGATAAGTACAGGTATAAATAAATTAAATCTGGTCAGAGGCATAATGAGATAAAAAAAATAAAGAAAAACAATAACACAATAATGACACTATATAGATGAAAGCTAAATATACAAAAAAGAAAATAACATAAAATTAGAGAAAATAAAATGAAATAAGAAAAAAAAAATTATTAGATTAGTATGTACAATAGAAGTACCCAATGTTATATACATAGATTATATAATTATCATTAAGCACGAACTGAATCTAAGTCTGAATCCAGCAATGCAATAACAATTTTTGACTAAGTAGGTAGATAGTTAGCAAGGATGAGAAGGAGGTATTGAAAATAGAAGTATTTAAATGTTTCAGGAATTTAGCTTGTCTGATGTGAGGAGGAATGGAGTTCCAGAGGATTGGTGAGCGGAAAAGGAAGGGGCGTTGGAATGTTGAAGTTCTATGGGATGGGGTATACAGATCAGAAAGACGGGATCTTGTATGTACTGAATAGACTGCAGATCTGAATTGAAGCCTATTGTAAATAAAAAAAGTGTATTGATTATTTGGTATAGGAATGTTCCAAGGAAATAATGTCTACGAAAAGTGGGATAAAGCCAATTTAGTGGGGAATAGAGGTGGGATACATGGGAATACCTCGGACTACCGAAGACAAAGCTGACGAAGCAGTTCATGATTCGCTTCAGTCTGTCCTCGAAAACCGTCGATAGGCCAACGTAGTCAATGTAAGGGAATAATAAGTTAGATTCACTAGACAAGTAACTTTGAAAGTTCCTGAAAGTCAAGATTATGCATAAATTAACAAAATAAAAATCGTCCATAATCCAGTACACATCAATAGTGAAGTTCAAAAGGTTTGACAAAAGTTTGGGGAAAAAAAATCACACTCATCAAAAATTATTTAAACATAACATCAAAGTTGTATTATTTGCATAATTTTAGAAAAGGCCAACTTCAAGGACCTGTATAAACCCTAGTAATGAAATAATCAAAAAATCAGTTATACAACCGTATGCTACATTTATTTAGGTATTCAAAAATAATGAAAAAAGAAACAATTAGGATTGATGAATTAAATGCCATTTCTATTGAGATTATTTTATTTGAAAACTAGTTTCGAATGTTAAACATTCATCTTCAGTTCTTCGAGGTAACTAAAACACTGCTAAAGGTAAACTTAACACACTGAAAAGTGGCATTTAATTCACTAGTTTGATCCTTCTATATCATCATGCGTACCTCAAGTGATTCTGAAGCCAGCCAGGCTACTACGTATAACTAGTTTTCAAATAAAATAATCTCAATAGAAGTGGCATTTAATTCATCAATCCTAATTGTATTGATCCTTCTATATCATCATGCGTACCTCAAGTGAAAAAAGAAACATCGAATTTTAGAGTTTTTTCCACTCTTGCCCCACTGTGCGACATCAGATGAAAATGCCTGATAATAAAAAAACAATTGTTTGTTGTTAAAACAATTATTTTGAGTAAATCTGGTGCTACAGAATATTGATTCTGTAACTGCCATGACAGGTCAAATGATAAATTCTTGGAAACATTCATTACTTGGACGCTATTTAGCAGAAGGGAGCCAATCCACATAATATGCAAAAACGAGTTAGAGGTGGTTTTCGATAGGTTTAGTGCTAACTATTTTTAACAGAAAAGAGCCATCTCATGGTTCAGGTATTTTAATGTTTTTTTGTTTTTTTTTACTGTGAAATTGTGAAAGAAATATACACATAAAAAATGTCGGTAGTATTAGCGTTAAAAGTGGAAATGGCCAGATTTTGAAGAAAAATATTTTTATTTGGGTCGGATATTTATCGATTCCTAATTCAGATTATTTTAAAAAATAAAACGAATTAATTTATAACCATAATCTGAATAGTGCCAAGATATATTACATGCTATTTACCAATTCGTTAGTTTTATAGTGGCGATTTTAAAGGTTTTAAAATGTATAATAGTACGTCATAGTATGATATAGTACTCCATTATGACATTATACCTGCAAATTAATATGTAAATATAAAATCTAACCTACAAAACTAACAAAAACTTTAGATTATGATTTTCTTTCACTGATTACTCAAAATTTTTGGTTGTCCCTTATAACGTTTTTCGGCGGATCCATTCAATTATTGCTGTATTTTTAATAATTTTGTTTCCTTTATTCATTCAAGCCAATATAACTCCTAAACGGTTTTTCCTGGCAACAAATGTTACAAAAAAATATATATATTCTCTATTAAATTTCTGATAAGGAAACAGTTGTCAAATTTTCGATCCGAGCAACAAAAGAGCTAAAGAGCATTTCAAAATGTTACATTTTTGAGTCTGTTAAAAACGTTACGCTATAGGTTGCTATGAAAAAGCTTTACGTTACACAACAAAAGTATAGATATCCTTGTATATTGTAGACTTATCCATGAAAAAAAAACAAAAAAAAAACTGGAAATTTATACTATTTTCTCCACCAAGTAATTTCACAATATCCACTTAGTATAAATAAAAAAAAACAAATGCATTGATATTTTTATTTATCATATATATTGATATATTTATTAATTATAAAATATTTATTGTTTTAAATATTTTTGTTTATTATCTACTCATTCTTTATTTATTTCAGCAAGAATTAAGTAATACACCTTAAAACCCACATTAATTAAGACAACTTCAATTAAGTTCCTCAGACCACGTACGGAGTAAAAGCCACTATACACAAGTAGAAATTTATTATGTCACACATAAATACAACCGGCTAATTCAATAAGCGAAGTAGAGGGACTTACTTAGAGGTACAACTTAACTCGTTCTTTACCTCTAGTATACTCAATGAATTATTTATTATTGTTAATTATTTTTAATTAATTAATATTAAGCAATATTTTAATTTAAGAAATCAATTAACTTCACTAATTAAAAAAATGGCTTCCTGGCTGGAAAAAATTATAGATCATGGATATGTATATCTACAATCTACAGTTTTTAATTAAAAACTTAATTAAATTAGAATTATTTAAATTAGTAATTAAATTAAATTAACAATCAATTAAAGAAAGTTGATAGAAAATAGCGGTTTCAAACGTGACTTTTAACATTCAGACCAATATAGCTCCTAAACATAAGTTATAGTGTCAAATGTCATATAATAAAACCTACTATTCATTAAATTTCTCATTCGGGCATTGTAGTCAAAGTTTGGATACCAGCAACTTAAACAACGTCAACACTCAAAAATGTAGGAAAACGTGACTTTTGTTCATTTAAACCAATACAGCTCCGAAAAGATAGGTCCTAGGGACAAATGTTTATGACAAAAAATATTCCTCATTAAATATTTGATAAGGAAACTTGTTAAATTCTCGAATTGAAGAACGCCACCAGAATCAAAATTAATGTGAAAAAAAAAATACGTTACACCCAAATAGTATAAACCTCAGGTTAAAGGAACAATTTATTTAATTTTATTCGCACGAAAAATTACAGGGTTTTATTGGTGTGAATCCGCTGCGATTGAGATCAGGGTATATTCAATTCCTAAGTAACGAACATAGACATGGGATTAATCAGGCAACTGGTGCTCAGTATTGACCAGTTCAGAAAGTCAATCATGAGGGATCTTTACTAAATTACTCAATCCAAAATATAATTCCAAAGTGGAGTAGGGTGGATTTTCGAGAGAAGGACAATAATTTTATAAATGTAGTTCTGAGTGAAGTGTGTGGTTAGTAATGTTTAGGTTATTTCGTGATTAGTCTAAGAATTTTTAAATATTTGTATTTTTTTAAGGTTCGTATTATTCGCAGTACCGCATATTTGTTTTGCGTGTGTATGGGTTTAGGTAAGTGTGTGTTTTACTTGTTTAGACTGACAATAGTGGGCACACTCAGTCTCTAACGGATCTTGCTGGTAATTTTTTCGGAGTTTCCTGTTAAAAAAATATTAGACACATATTTTACATTTCCGACTAATGAGCCCTAGAAGACCAGAAAAAAAAAAATATGAAATAGCATTAAACTAATTTATTTTATATCTCGAGTTAAAAAACATGATATCTACATAATTATTGCACCAAAAAAGTTTATTTTTAATAGCAAATTTAAAGAAAAATAAAACAGCTTCAAAAATTTTGGTATTAGGTTAGTTTAATTCTAAAAAAAAATATTAGTTCTTCAAATTGCTTTTACAGATTTTTTCACGCAAAAAATTACGTCATATTTAAATTCAGCATTTAAAAGAATCCTTAAGTACCTACCAAATTTCATCCAAATAGAAAATAAAAAAAATATAACCTTTAAAATTTCCCTGGCCAATCAGTAAGCAAAAATAAAAATGCTGATGCAAGAATCATGGCGATATCATTTTTTAAACTCGATATATAAAATAAATACTTCAAAGCTATTTCATTTATTATCTCGGTGAAATACGTGTCAACTATTTTTTGATCAGGAACCTCAAAAAAAAAATTGCCAACATGATCCGTTAGAGACTGAGTGTGTCTTCCCCTTTTGTTTTACGGCCCAGGTCATTCTTCGAATGTAAGTAAATGTAAATGTAGTCTTAAGTAGTGAATTTTTTATGACTTGTTATAGGTTCATTTTCGATTAAGACAGGTGGGCGGAGTCATGACTGAAATATATAAAATCTAATTTGGTTCCTCAAACTGAGATGTCTGAAAAGAATTTTCTTTCTTTCCTCATTCGCGACATTCTATAATATTAATTTAATAAATATGGCTACAAAGAATTTGAAACTTTCCAGTAGAATTTAATGAAAAAAATTCTCTGAAAAATTTATATTTAAAAACTTGGATATAGTTGAAAACTATATCCAACTAAAAAAATTATATCCATACATGTTTACCAATTCTTTTGTTGAAGTTAATCATTAGCTTTTAAGTAACTATCACTCATTTTAATTTATTCTCATTTTAACCTCAATTCAATAGTCTTTATTGTCCTTATGGCCTTTTGATATTGCTTTAATGTTACTATCCTTACTCTTTATCATTTATTTATTTATCATTATATCTTTATTTATTTTTTCTCACTCATTCCTATGTTTTGTGGTGTGTGTTTATTCATATATTTTTACAATGTAGTCATACCTTTTTGTTTGTTTTCTTTTCTTCTAGCACTGATGAAGACTTGCAATGCAAATAGAAACGTTGGCTTTAACAATTAAAATAAAATAACAATTTTATTTTGATCTGCTGAGTATCTATGACTGCCTACCCTAACTATCTACATCTCCTATACATCACAGTCAACTATACCTTATGAATAGTAGAAAACTGTTCGAATTCCAATCACCAGTTTAAACTTCCATGAGAAAACTTAACCCGAAATCATTTACCACGATTTGTATCGACAAGGCCTCTTTTCTAAGTCTTAAGACATATAAAAGCAAAGGTCTATTTTCTTATTTAAGAAAATAGAAAATAGATAAGCCGGTTAAACAGTAACTGGTTACCGAAAAGTAACAGTTAAAAGGAGCAAGCCACTTCTCCGGATATACACTTTATTGTATTGCTATTCTTGTTTTGAAATTCTATATGAAATAGCTTTTTCAGGATCTTCTGCATGTGCTTTATTTATATACTTAGATAGATAATGAAGGGATTCTATAAACAATAATGGAGGGTTCTACAAAGAGGAAAAGGCCATTGTTTATTAGACAAATATTTAACCACTAAGGACAAGTTAGTTTGTTATCAGGAACATAACGGAGCTTGTCATGGATTGTTAAGCTGAGCCCGAGGGATGTTTGGTTCGACTATTTTTACCCCCGATACGACCGCCCCGAGCTCAAACAGTCTGTTTCATCGGACGGAGCCTTGTCCAATTTTGGCTAACACAGCAGGTAGCGGACGGACACGAAGCTACCTGGACTACCTGAACTCCTCCTGTAAGAGGAGACCTTCCCACGTCGACAAAGGAGTTCAACCCTCCTTTATTTCACTCTAATTCATCTCGTAATGAAATAAAGGAAGTTCCCCCACCTCTCCTGTCGCTAACCACAGGGCACCGAATGGCAGTCCATCTAGAGGGTGGCAAAAACTATAATGAAGGGGGAGGACTTGTCAAAAACAAAGGTTCTTCTCTTTTAATAACTCAGCGCGAATGGCAATGCTTCGAGTGACTGCACTACAATGCCATCTATTCTCTATTCAGCCGGGAGTGGATGAGTGAGTAATGCAGTGGAGCAATTAAAAAAAAAAAAATAAAAAAAAAAAAAAAAAAAAATATATATATATATATATGGATAAATTTCTTGACTGTTACTATTAATTGTTTAGTATGGTTCTTGAGGTTCAGTCAATAAATAAAAACAACTATTTTGGCGACGTTTCGAGATATATTGTCGTTATATACATACCCAACAGTGAAAAAACATATAAGTAAATTAATAAAATAAAATTATATAAGTTATACAAGTTATTTCAAATCATAAAATTAGCTACAATATAAGTATACAACAACATGTGTTAGAATAATAAAAATATATATAATTACAGAATATAGATGAGTACGAAACTACTTACAATGTTACTAGTGGATATGAATAGACTAACTATTCTAGTACACAACTAACCTAGGGAGATTTTGAACAGACAGTTACAAAGGTTGTGGGGAAAACCCTATTTCTTAAAAATCAAGTTAAAAGGACTGGGTAGGTATTCCCAAAGATGCAGGTATAAAAATATTTCAGTGTAATATACTAATGAATGGAAGAAAGATTTGTATGATGTATATTAATGTAAAGGTATATTATTGGTCTGAATATATTAAGTTGGAATAACAGGTGTTAAGATTTAGAACGTCTGATTTTTTGTTTATTGCGCGATTTTTAAATTTTTCTATGGTTATCATTTCTTTAATATTTCTTTTAAAATTATTTTGTTCATGGTGAATAATTTTGGGGGAATCAAATTTGAAAGAATGTTTTGTTTGCCTGTAATGTGTGGTGAGAGCTGTATAGTCAGGTTTGTTCGGGTTTTTATTTATTATTTACTTTATTTTTTTATTATTATCATACTGCTCTCACCACGCATTACGAATGGTAAACATTATTCTTTAATTCTAAAACAGACAAAATTTTTAACAAATCAGCATTATTTTTCATGGGTTATATATACTAAAGTTTTCAAAAAGGTAAGACAAGAAATCAAATATCAGATCTGAGGAGATCTGACAGATATCTGAAATATATCTACCGTGGAATTTAAATGTTTTAGGATTTTTACCTTGGAATTTTCCCTATAACTCATTGGATTTTCCGTTGCTATTGGAAACAAATTTAAAATGGGGCTATTTGAAATATTTAACTGGTCATTTAAACAAAAATCTGGATTGGTTTTAAACGATTTTATTATTTCTAATGATCCATAAACATTCAATTTTAGGATATTTTCTATTTTAATGTAAAAATAATACATTAAGTAGAAAATAGCTAACTTTAAAGAACTCCACAGAAATATTTTGCACTCAATGGGACTCCGACCCAAAGAGGCGGAATAGCCGGAGGTGTATTACCGAGGCTCTACTGCATATATTACCGTCATCTAATATTTTTGGATCGATAATTTCACAACTGTTCGATTTTTAGCAGCCGTGTGTGTTTGAAGACAGACTATCGGGCTCCGCAGTATAGGGCCTAAGTGTATTATTGCGTGAGCGGTAACAGGAATTGACAAGTAACACACGGTGGCTGGCACACTCATCAGTCAGCTCCGCCAACGATGGAAAACATTCTTTTCATAATTGATTAACTTTCCTGTATCTTTTTGGGTAGTTTTCCTAGACGTCGGTTAAAAAAAATATTGTCTGATAGATTCTTATTGGCAGGTGTTCTGCCGATCGGTGAACTGACAGTAAACCTTAGCCTTCGATCTAATAAAAGAAGACAAATATTATCAGTATTATCTAATGTTGTGCACTTTTATAAAATGTATAATTAATTCAAACAAATATAATCTTTATAATTAAAAAAAAAAATTTCGAAATTTAGTGTAACAAGTGATACATAAGTCAAAATGGATTTCTGTATATTCAGGAATGTATCAGTTTTACAGATCTGCCAGGATCTGACGATTTTTTGAGGCCGAAGGACATCCTTGGCCACTCTCTCCCTCCACAATTAGAATTAGCTTTTTCGTCCTTAAGGATATGTTTTTAACGATTTTATTGTTGTCCTCCAGGATACTGTTTTAAAATATTTAACGGTTTTAAAATGGCGGACTTCCATTAGGTAACTTTTATTTAAATTGATAAAAACATTAATTACGCTTAGACGGTATCGTATGTGCTAAGTGGATCTTACATGCATTGCAGGAATACCTTTTTTTGCTGGAAATGGCTTGACGTTAAACGTTAAATAAGAAATCCATTAGGATCAACTTTATAGTTAGTTAACAGGGTTGATTTGTTACTTCGAGTAAGTAAGTAAGTAAGTTAAAACAGCCATCCTTAAGGACGAAAAGGCTAATTCTAATTAGGACGGTTTAACGTAGATCTGTAAAACAGTGTTACTTGATTTATTTTTCTGACGATTTTGGGACAAAAAATATAGCTTTTTCGTCCTTAAGGATAATATGTTTTTAACGGTTTTATTAGTGTCCTCCAGGATACTGTTTTAAAATATTTAACGGTTTTAAAATGGCGGGCTTCCATTAGGCAACTTTTATTTAAATTGATAAAAACATTAATAAGACGGTTTAACGTATCAACTTTATTTTTTTACACAAAATATAGGGTCTGGTTTCATCATCCTATCTGGTTTCAAACTCAAGTTAATCCGTATTCAGGCACCGCTTATTTTCAGAGATTTCTATGTAAAAGGGAGAACAATTGTCGTAGACACTTAGGATTGATGAATTAATTGCCACTACTATTGGGATTATTTTATCAGAATACTAGTTTCAAATACTAAACATTCATCTTCAGTTCTCAGGAGACCTAAGAGATATGAGAAGGTGGATGTTTAGCATTCGAAAATAGTTTTCTAATAAAATAATCCCAATAGAAGTGGCAATTAATTCATCAATCCTAATTGTATTGATCCTTCTATACCATCATGGTGTACCTCAAGTGACCGTAGACATTTATTTAACGTGAGCTGCTCATTATATCATATATATTTTACTAAAATGAATTAGCTCTGTCTATTTACTATAGTTTAGGTGGTCGAAATTCAATTAACGTTTCAACATTAAGCGTAATAGAATTCAATTAAGTAAATTGCAGTTGTAAATCAAATGTTAGCAATTATAATTCGACCAGGTGAAACCAATAAAATTATTTCCCCTGAAGGTTAGGTTAAGTTGATTGTTTTTGGACACTCAACTTCTATGGTCTTTAGTGTCCTGGTTTTTTTTATATATATTTTTTCGAAAAAATTATATTGTTTCAAAAATGTGATAATTTTGTCAATATTGTAATTGTTTTCTCCAAGTATTACATGTAGTCTTCTTTCCAGCCGTTCCTGCTAAAAAAACGTTTCGTATAGCGGGCATTCCTCGAGTATATGTCGTTAGTTGGCACTGGCAGTATAAACATTGAGGTGAGGCTTCCTTCATTATAAGATAGCCATGAGTAAAGCGAGTATGGCCAATCCTCAATCTGGTCATCACCACTTCTTCTCTTCTCTTTCTCCGATGTGATGAATACCATTGTTTGATGTCGTCACCATTAATTATTTTTAACTTATTATCTGCCTGGGTTTTATGCCATAATTCTATCCAAGTATTTCTGGCCAAATACTTTAAAAAATTGCAAACGTCCGAAGGGGTATAGATTGTTTTGACGTCCGAGGAGTTGGCAGCTTGCTTGGCTGCTTAGTCTGCGGCTTCATTCCCTTTTATCCCCACGTGGGATGGTATCCAGATAAGTACCAAGTTCTTTTGTGAATCTTTTAGCATCCCATCCGGATTACCAACTCATACATTAAAATTAAAAACTGGATGTTATATTTTAATTAGTTGAATTTCAACCAGATTAATTTTTTTTTTTTTTTAAACCTTTTATTGAGTAATTATTACAATCTGCCACAACTGTGGGTAATAAGTAATATAGATGGCGTATCATTACATTCACACATTATGTACAATGAAAAAAACAAAAACAATAATAATGAAATAAAGTAAATAATGAATGTAAGAAAAAGAAAAAGAGAAAAGAAAAGAACTATCCTATACATAAACAATATAAAATATACTATATACAAAATGAAATACTAAAACTTAAAAAAAAAAAAAAAAAAAGTAAAAGATAAAACAAAGGTAAATATACAATTATACTCTATTTACAATTCACACTCATCCTAGAGATCGCTAGTGGGTTTGGGTGAAAGGAAAGGTTGCGCTGGAATTTTGAAAATTTAAGGGGTATAAGGTAAAGGAAGTATGGTATATTCAGATCATTATGTAGGGTTTTGTTGGAAACATAGTAAGGTGCATTTACTATAGTTCGGAGGATTTTGGGTTGGAAGGATTGAATGCGTTTGATATTCGAATTTTTTGCTGCCCCCCATAGTTCAAGTCCGTAAGTCCATGATGGTTTTGTAAATGAGAAGTTTGTTTTTAATGGAAAGATGGGATGTCCTATTTAGTAGTCTATACAATTTGCTGAAGCGTCTGTTAAGTGCTTGTCTTTTGAGCCGAGTATGAGGGTTCCATGTAGATACCGAACTGTGTCATCTTTAGGTAGTGGAATACCATTGAAGTAGATAAAAGGACAGGATTTACGGCGGAGGGTAAAGGTTATGTTGGTGCATTTAGATTCATTTACTTTGATTCGCCAGTTGTTGCACCTGTCTTCAATCAGGGATAAGTGAGTTTGAAGATTATTGGATGCTATTAAAGGATCTGTATGGGATGAAGGGATAGCAGTGTCATCAGCGAATGTTGCAAGGAAAAGGTTTAAAATTACAGCTATGAGTGAAAATATTATTTAAGAAATAATGCTATATTGTATACTTCAATACAAGATTTTTATCCATATACAAATAAAACTTCAAGTATTAGGTATACAAAATTATCTAAGTTCTTTGTTTATGAGAGCGGGCTAAGCCACTACTGGAGAGTTACCAGTAAACATATAAAATAAAAATATACTTCACAGGGCTGAGGAACATGAAACTACAACTAAGACAAAACTTCAATCCATAACCACATCAATTGGGGTGGAAGGGGTTCGAAACGAATATCTGAATCCATAACCGCTGGGGCTAGGCAGATATTAAAAGTAATTATAAGAGAAGGAAAGGGCACGCAAGAGTTCTCGTAATAGTTTCTTTTCACCATTAGACCGGAACAGAGATGAAAACACCCCCGGGACATGCAGCCATTAGCTCTCTCTACAGCTGCTTTTTCTTCTTCTCTTGCGGTTAAATTCATTCTACAGTGCCTGGGTCTCGATCCGTTCTTCATTTGGATAAATTGTTGTAAGGGAAGAGGCACGCTATTCCATAAATAATTCGCTATTATAAAGAAATGGAAGGAATAAAGAATATTTTCATTCCATGAGGCGTGAATAAGTAAATTGGTTTATTATATATTACTTACTAATTTAATTAATTTCCACAGTACATTATTACATGGGTTCAACAGGGTGATTAGAAAATAGATGCGGAGCCGGTAGGGGGAGATAGTAAAGGCTAATCTGAGTCCATTTTACTATAAGAACTACTGTCCGAAAATTAGCCGTTTTCGAGTTATACTGATTTTAAGATTTTATAAAATTAAAGTCCTTCATACGTTAAACAAGTCGTGAAACTTAAAAATTGGGTGTTTTATCTGATTTTTTTTTTTTTTTTTTTTTTACAATAAAAATATTCTAAAACACGTAAATTGATACTCAAATATACATTACTAGCGCTATCTCATGCAGTAAGCATTTGATAGTTCAATTTTCGTTTAAAAAAATCTTCGTTCATTTTAAAAACTTCAATTTACTAGAAAAAAATCACCTAAAAATTTTTCGTATAAAATAATTAGAAAACGACTACTTTTCATTACCTTTGAAATGAGGTAAAAATAACACAAATCGGTTATGAATTTACAATAATATGACTATTAGAGAGAAGGAAGGAAAAAGCAATTAAAATACTACAAATATAAAATCATACTTTAAAATAGGATAATTTGTTGAAACTACATTTTTTATTTTTATAATACATTTCAATGTGGCGGTCTTTATTTCTAATGCACATACCTGCTCTTCTTATTACAGCTGATTTTATTACCACCGAATTCCTAAGAGAGGCTTGAATTTCTTGTCCTGCATTTATTATCCTGTTTCTGAGGTCTTCTATTGTGGGTACAGGGTTTTGATCAGATACTAAAGTTTTTTTAAAAGTTTTATGACTGGTTTAACTTATGAAGGACGGTAATTTCATAAAAT
Organism: Euschistus heros; assembly: GCA_003667255.2. Taxonomy (NCBI): domain Eukaryota; kingdom Metazoa; phylum Arthropoda; class Insecta; order Hemiptera; family Pentatomidae; genus Euschistus; species Euschistus heros. Next base: position 772,674 of record RCWM02000488.1, on the reverse strand, counting down.
CTTAAAAACTAGTATAACTCGAAAACGGCTAATTTTCGGACAGTAGTTCTTATAGTAAAATCGACTCAGATTAGCCTGTACTATCTCCCCGTACCGGCTCCGCATCTATTTTCTAGTCACCCTGTATATACTAAAGTTTTCAAAAATGTAAGACAAGAAATCAAACATTGGTACTCACCTCAGGAGATCTAACATATATCTGAAATATATCCATCGTGGAAGGGGTAATGGGTAGGTAGGTAACATTTATGGTGGTTTTACATTGGGATTTCCCTTATGACTCATTGTATTTTTCCGTTCCTATTGGAAATAAATTTAAAATTGGGCTATTGGAAATGTTTACCTGGCCATTTTAACAAAATTCTGGATCGGTTTTTAACGATTTTATTATTTCTATTGATTCATAAATATATATCTGGTGATTATAACGTAAATAATAACATGAAAATTGCTTGTGAAGCAACTACTCACTGGAAGCAGTTCAATACAAGTTCTATATGAGAAGGTTCCAATACCTTCTTGTTTTCATACGCCTCGAACTGTCAGGAACAAGCTGTTAGATTTGAATAGCTATGTAGTTTACTAAGAGAGGACAGGTATCTTGTTTGAGCTAAATTAGCAACATATTGAGCATTAAGCTCTTTAAGGATAAATCTATTTGTAACAAAGTAAGGAGCAATAAGAATGTGCATTTTCAAACATTAGCCTTGAACCAATTTCGTTTTTGTTTTTTTAAAACTATTTATTTATATTTACAACTGCATAAATTATATTCAACAAGTAAATTTGAGGAAAATTATTACAATGACATGCCAATAACATGTAAAGAACGACTTACTAGTAGCACTTCAATAGTTCTACATTAAAAGGTCTCTAGGCCATCTTCTTTTTAGGCGCCTCGGAGGATCATCGGGTCCATTCCCGATAATCCTGTGTGAGGCAAGTTGGGAGACTAGTGGATTCGAGTGGGTATGGAGTTTACTATAAAAAGATGGGTGTTTGGTTTGGGCCAAATCAGTAACATATGAACATTAAGTTCTTTATGAATAAGTTTGTTCGTAACATAATTCGGAGCATTGAGGATTTTACCATAGATTTTGGATTGCTAGGATTGGATGCGAGATGAATTGGATTGTTTAGCGGAGCTCCAAAGCTCTTCAAGCTGTCCAAATAGGTTTTGTAAATGAGTCTTTTTTTGTAAGTTAAAATATTTGAACGTTTATCTAGTAATTGTTGAAGTCAAAAATGACGAGTAGTTTCCAGTCGTTTTAGCCTTGTATGTTGGAGTCCTAGATAGCGACGATTTAATTACGAAAACAGAAACTATTAGTTATAGAGAGGAAAACTATAATGGAACCACAAAACATCGAAAGCTTTTACAAATAAGAAATTGAAATAATTAATCGAATAAAATATGAAAACAGAATTTTGGGCTAAATATTCAAAATTATTTCTAGCAACCCCCTCACATCGTCATTATCCATTTTCGAAAGCACAGTGATGACAAGCATTAATTTAGACAAAGGCGTTGAAACAAATTACATTAAACTCGCTGTAATCAGGGAGAGGCGGGAGTAATGTAACGCACAGAGGGCTAACCCAATTGGGGTAAAATTCGGAGGGAGAATGTGTACAGGATTTGTAAAAGGTTTTCAACTGTGTAAGGCGCAACCGAAATTTCAAACATCTAAAAACCTAAATAAATTGAAAAATTCTGTACTTCAGAACTATATATAACGTATAATAAATGAAAAATTAACTTTTTTTTCCGGGTCTATTTTATTTTCCCTTCAGAATAATACAAAAGGCACAATGACATGTTACTGTTGTGTGACTTAAATTTTTAGCAGAAATATTAATAGATAATAATCAATAATGAAGTTATTTATATAATTTAAACTAAATTTATAACTATGTAAACAAACATTTTTTTTTTTTTTTTCATGTATTGATACTTACAACTGTACAAAATAACATACAAGTAAATGTGTTGATAGTGAATACAATGGCATGTAAATAACTTGTGAAGAAGTACTCACTAGTTGCACTTCAATAAAATCTACACTAAAAGGTCTCTAGGCCATCTTCTTTTCAGACGCCTCGGAGGATTATCAGGGATGGAGGAGGAAGCAAGTTGGGAGACTAGTGGATTGGAATGGTTATGGAGCTTACTATGGAAGGGGAGGTATCTGGTTTCGGCTAAATCAGAAACATATGGAACATTAAGATCTTTATGGATGAGTTTATTGGTGACAAAGTAAGGAGCATTGAGGATTTTTCGAAGGATTTTGGATTGTAAGGATTGACTACGAGATAAATTGGATGGTTTAGTAGAGCCCTAAAGCTCAACTCGGTACGTCCAAATAGGTCTAATCACAGTCATGTAAATGAGTCATTTTTAATTAATTGGGAGCTTTGAACGTAGGTCTAGTAAATGTTGAAGTAGACTGTAACGACGGGCATTTTCTTGTCGTTTTAGTCATGGTATACAAACATAAAACAGAAAATTAACAAGAAGCAGCGTATACAAAGGAGTAGAAGAATAAATGAATAATTAAAAAAGTGAAAAGACAAATAATCAAAAATGAAGTAATTAAGTTTTAAAAAATAAATAAATAAACTTTTAAAAATAGATAGGAGAAAAATTTATTCCTTTGAATTGCTTACTCCGGAAATCATAGAAAACTATCAACGTCCGACATTTTAATGACTAAATCATTAATTAAAATTAATTCGTTGATATAAATACCTGTTCTATTAATTTTCTTCCTTCTTCAACAAAAAAACTTGAATAATTTCACTTACCTGAAAATAAAGAAATAACAATTATTAAAACCATGTAAAATTATTAATTATATAGATAGATAGATAGAAATTTTATTTGTCTTTGGGGCTTCTCAATACAGTAGTTAATCATATTTTATAGAAGATATGATTCTTACATTTAAATATGCTGAATCCTACTTAATGTTTCGAAGATAAAAAATTATAGTGGATTTTAGATATATTGTGTTAAATGGGTCTCAAATAGATCATATAAATTACCAGACATCAAAAGCAGATATTATACACCCAATGTAGTAGATAATTAAATTAAGAACAATAAAATGTTAAAAGTGAAAATTTGTCTACTTCTACGCTATGATACGTCGAAAACCCACAAATTGGTGGTTAATTTTGTATACATTAGGCATAAATTGCAAAAAAAGAACACCGTTAGTAGGGGTGAATTAGATTTAATTTTCGAACTAAAAAAATATAGGGAACTGCTGATCTGCTAGAATTTGTTTACCACATTTTAAATTTAAATAATGTCATATACCAAATGTAGTACAGTAGAACCTCGATAATCCGAACTAATTGCGACCGGGGATGGTTCGGACTATCAAATCATTCGGATTACCGAACAAAGTGCTTTCCAAGCATAGTAAGTAGCATGCAAAACACTGACATACTAGTTCCCATAAAATAAGAAGCACCTTGTATTCTTAAAGGTAAATATTTTTCGGAGTTTTAATGTTGATGACAATAAAAGAAATAATAAAAAGTAATGAATTTCTAAAACACACTTAAATTTTCAATCAAAATTACCACTGTCCGGAAATAACTTGTTTGTCAATAAACTTACAGAAAGTCCAGCTCCCCAACGTTGGCAGAAATATATTACCATGCGTGAATAAATTTAAGTTTTAATTTTAGTTTAAGTTGTTAGGTTAGGCCGGCTCAAATAAAAGATGAACCCCCATCATCTAATAATAAATCAAAAAGTTAAATCTAAAATTTTCAAATCTAAATTTATCACTTATAAATTCCTTAAAATGTAATCTAGTTACAGTACAAGGAGAAAAAAATAAAAATAAAATATTAAGCATAACAAAACTAATAAAAATAAGGGGCTTTAAAAAAAAAAAAAAAAAAAAAAAAAAAATATGAAATACTAATGTACTACAGTAAGATATATTTTATATAGTATGTAACAATCTTATATACAAACAGAAAGTACAGTACTGTACACACAAAAAAATTATGCTGTACAGAAAGATAAAAAAATTAAAGAAAACAAAAAACTAAACATTTGGAAAATAGTCACTTATTTTTTTCTGAACTAAGGTTGAAGAACGTTTTTTGGCAGCTAAATCACGGATTTTCAGAAAATAATTTTTATTTTTCCCAAAACGGCGTTCGGATTATCGATTTTGTATACAAGATATGATTCTTACATTTAAATGTGCTGATTCCTACATAATGTTTTGAGGGAAAAAAATGATAGTGGATTTTAGATATAATGTGCAAAATAATCTCAAATAGGTCATATAAATTACCATCCTGTAAGTGTTGCTCGGATCGAAACTATAAAGACGGAACGGACTCTATCAAAAATTTCATGGAGAATATTTTCTTTTATATAACTTGTGTCACTAGGACCTAATCGTCATCCCAGAATTATCTTGTTCTAAATACATTTTTAGGGTATATGTTATATACACCAAAAATTCAGAAAATTTTTTTTTGTTCTAAATCAATTTAAATAACAGTATTATCTTAGCCCATAATCGAGTATTCAGTAAATAAATGTTCTATAACCCAAGTTTTGTGTCTACTTAAAAGAATTATCTTGTTCTGTTGATAGCTTGTGCAATTATAGTGTTCTATAGACCGTTAGATTTCATTTTGTTCTATATCCAAAACATAAACCAGAAACAACACCAAAGTCAAGGAAGGCAATATTGAAAGAGATAAAATAAATTATATACTTACTCTTTATTTACATTTGTTTATTTTTTTTACTTCTTTATTACTTTTTTTGTAATAATAAAATTTATATAAAATAAAAGAGCTTTTATTACAATACACTGTCACGATTATTAAAAAGAAATTAGTTCAAAGGGATACAGAACAATTTATTGATCTAAAAATAGTCAATATTCCATATTTCTTTAAGGTTATTCAAAAATAGCCATTTTTGTTCTACATCCAAATGCATAAAATCGTTTTAGTTTTAAATCAATGCAATCAGGATGTAAGTTTGATGAAGTAAAATATTATCTAATATAATGGGAATATTTAACAGCAAATGCATTTACATATTATCCCAAAATAAAAAAGTAATTTAAGAAATAAACTTGAAACCTCATTTCCCAAAACAATGGTTTTGGGATATAGCACAACATAATTCTGGGATGACGTAGTGTTTAGGAGTTGTTAAGGTTAGAATGAAAAATGTCCCGTTTGGCCTAAATTATTTAAGTGTAGGGAATTTTTTTTTTCTTTTTCGAAAATTTGCCTACAGATGGACGTTTAATTTTTTAGTAGCATTAATGTATTATTCCAGCAATGCCATGATTGAATTTTCCACGAACAAGCCATTACAGCAACTAACATTATTTTCAGAAATCACAAAATCTCGAAACAATAACAGCCAGAATTATTAATTAGAGTTGATGTGGACAAAATACTCAAAACGTGGTTGTTGTGGACAATTCATCTTGTTCCATAAACCGAAGGCAATCACTTAGCTAAACATGGCGAATGCATGAAATAACAGAGTACCTACCTGCAGCCCCCAGGTGACGCCGAAGGACGGAATTCCATTCGAGGGGAACTGACAATTAGTTGGAGAACAATAATCGGCCAACTAATGGCCAACTGAGGTGAAGCCATTGACAGCATCTGTTATTGCTATCAAACGTTTCCAGCTTGCTGCTCCCAATGTACTCAACAATTGTGCCTGATATGGCTTAGCGAGCCCCAAACTTAGCGGGTTCACTCAGGCATAGTATTGTTATAACTTAGAGAAACATACCGATACTGTTTTCAACATTGTATAGGATAATTTTGCTCAGACAGGCTGACTTCAAAACTTAGAAAAGACAAAAAAACAAAAACAGTTTTAAGCAATTATCTCACAATTTATTTAATACAAAATATATCTTGACAAATATAAAACTACTAGCATCCACCGCCATGGCTTCACCTAACCTATACTATATTGAAAACAGTATCGGTATTTTTCTCTAAGTTATAACAATACTATGCCTGAGTGAACCCGCTAAGTTTGGGGCTCGCTAAGCCATATCAGGCACAGTTGTTGAGTATAATTGTTATTATTGTTATTTTATTCTTTTTTATTTTTTTTATTTTATAATAAAAAATTATTATCAATACAAAATGTCGATTCTTTGCTTTTTAATATTGAGTTTATAATTGTAAAACTACTGAACCCATCTGTAATAAATTTCAACTACACCATTTTCATAGTTTTAGGAAGGTTTAATTTAAAATACTAAAATTTACTACAATAATAAAAATTTAAATATAGAATGTTGAGTGGCAAAAACACACTTTCATATACCTCATGAATACCTAAACTTTCATATACTTTTATGGTTAGCAATTAAGATCCGACCAGGTGAAATCAATAAAATTATTTCCCCTGAATAAAAATTATTACCGAATTAAATTTCCGATCCTTTGCTTGTTGGTAATGTGTGAAAAAAAAAGACTTATGGGCAATTAAGCACTGATAATGCAGCCCCTTGGAAGAGTTTCTTATTAGTCTCTCTCCATCTGGATTACCAACTCATGCATTAAATTAAAAACTGGATGTCAAATTATTTACGTAATTTTTAAATTAGGATTGATGAATTAATTGCCACTTCTATTGAGATTATTTCACTAGAAAAATAGTTTCGAATGCTAAGCATTAATCTTCAGTTCTAAAACATACCACATTTTTTCAACACATCAGTACCGTTACGTATATTATATATACTAAAGTTTTTTTTTAGAAGGTAAAACAAGAAATCAAACATGGCCACTCACCTTCGAGGTAACTAAAACAGAAATGGACTTCTCACTGAATTCGGGAGAAGTAAAAGGGAGCCGGTAGGTTAAATTTTTGATTTACAATGGGGTTTCCCTTATGACTCATTGGATTTTTCCGTTCCTATGGGAAACAAATTTAAAATGGGGCTATTGGATATGTTAATCTGATCATTTAAACAAAAATCTGGATCTGTTTTTAACGATTTTATTATTTCTAGTGATTCAAAAGTATTTCCTATAGCCAAAAATTAAATACTTTTGAATCACTAGAAATAATAAAATCGTTTAAAACCGATCCAAAAATTAAATACTTTTTCTAAGGAGATGAATTTGTCAGGGGTGCAGTCGAGGTTGAATAAACACAGTCAGTTTTTAAATGAAAAACTTATATTTTGGCGTGCCAACGTTTCGACCTGCCTTGCAGGTCTTCATCAGGGCTAAAATAACAAAAATTGGATGTGACCAAGATGATACAAACATCAAAAAAAAAAAAAAATAAATAATAAAAATAATTTAAAAATGAAAAAGAAACAAGAAAAAAAAATTGTAGTTAATTAGATAATTGAATACAAAATAGTAGTAAAGTCTACTATATACAGTATCTTTGACTAGACTTTACTACTATTTTGAATTTAATTATCTAATTAACTACAGATTTTTTTTCTTGTTTCTTTTTTATTTTTATTATTTATTTTTTTAATGTTTGTATCATCCTGGTCACATCAAATTTTTGTTATTTTAGCCCTGATGAAGAGCTGCAAGGCAGGTCGAAACGTTGGCACGCCAAAATATAAGTTTTTCATTTAAAAACTGGCTGTGTTTATTCAACCTTGACTGCACCTCTGACAAATTCATCTCCTTAGTAAAAACTCACAGTCAACAATACAATCATCATCTTAAATACTTTTGAATCACTAGAAATAATAAAATCGTTAAAACCGATCCAGATTTTTGTTTAAATGATCAGATTAACATATCCAATAGCCCCATTTTAAATTTGTTTCCCATAGAAACGGAAAAATCCAATGAGTCATTAGGGAAACCCCATTGTAAATCAAAAATTTAACCTACCGGCTCCCTTTTACTTCTCCCGAGTTCAGTGAGAAGTCCATTTCTGTTTTAGTTACCTCGAAGGTGAGTGCCCATGTTTGATTTCTTGTCTTACCTTTTAAAAAAAAACTTTAGTATATATAATATACGTAACAGTACTGATGTGTTGAAAAAATGTTGTATGTTTTAGAACTGAAGATGAAAGCTTAGCATTCGAAACTATTTTTCTAATAAAATAATCTCAATAGAAGTGGCAATTAATTCATCAATCCTAATTGTATTGATCCTTCTATACCATCATGCGTACCTCAAGTAATTTTCAAACACCTAGTTTTTTAATTAGTTGAATTTAAACTAGGCCAAAAATTACAGCTATGAGGGAAAATATCATTGATGAACAAATCTTCAATCATTAGTTAAAATTATCTAGTTCTTTAGTTATGAGAGCGTGGGAAGCCGTGACAGGGATACTAGTATTAATATGCAAACAGAAAAAAATCATATATATAAAAAAATAAAATGAATGATAATAAACATACATTGTACATACGACCATACTATATTTATATAATGAACATATATCGGGTATGTGCTTTCTACACTGTCAACGGTCTGATAGATTAACTATTCTTACCGCTCAATTATTAGACTATTATCATAATTAAATATTTTCCTTGGCGCATTCATCACTTCCAAGGCGAACGGGAAGTCGGCGAAGGGCCTTCAGGAACCAGCCTACGTACATTCATTGAAGAATGCCACAGAGTAAACCAACGCACATACTAAATATATTTTTTTCATATATTCAAATATTTCGGCATTTATCTCCATTTGTATTATGATTCTAGATAATCCATGAATTGTTATATTCATTTATGTAAACTACTATTAATAAGTTTTTAAGTATTTAACTATCTAACCATAATTTTATATTTTCATTTTTTTATTATGATTAAATAAATAATGCCTATTTTATCAGTACCTGGAATATAGTTGCAGCATTTTTTATAGCTTTATTTACATAAAATGCTTCCATTATTTTTCTATTGGTCTATGAAAACCAACCGAAGAGAAAACTTAGTCTTTCTTTCAAAACTAAATCTTTGTCTATTGATTAAAAATATCTTAAAAAATAATAATAAAACATCTGATCCTTTCAAAATTTTTTTTAAATTTATTTATATTCAGAACTGTATACATTTACACAATAAGTAAATTTGAGGACATTTTTAAAAGTTAATAGCACAACTATGAACTAATTATTGTATATCGTCAACCCACGTTGATTTTTTTTTTTTCGTACTAATATTAAAATTTTATATTGACATTCTTTTTTTCATTTTTCTAGTTTTAATTTGCATCTATAATGTTTATTACAGTATATGTAGTTTATTTTAAAAAGTAAATATATTTTATTCATACGGTATTTTTTTTGTAATTTTTTTGGCCCAAGACTTCCATCGCAATCCAATATTGGCCTGGGTGGGAAGGTCAAGATTCATTTCGCTGGTCCGCCACAAAATAAATTTTAACCCGTCCAGGTGGGATTCGAACCCACGACCTTCTGGTTACGAGGCGCTGAGACCCCAATGTTTATTGGGTATTTATATTATTATCGTTATAAGATTTTAATTATATTTATATAGCATTTAGGAAACTGAATATGCATTCAAGTGCATTAAACGAAATAAACAAAAACAGTATTATATGTTTGTGTATTATTATCATTATATGCATTATAAATGAATATGCATTAATGATGCATTATATCATTATATGATTATGCATTAATGATTATAATAGTATGAAAATTTTCGTTAAGTTTTTGAATATATTTAAATTTCTTATAACATTTATAATGTTGAATTTTGAATGAAATTAAGCACGTTGCAATTAATTTTCCACTCTAATAGTTGTATAATTTTAAATTTCCTTGTACAGTCAATAGCTTTTTTCAATTTCAAAAGAAATACATAGTAAGTGCAGTTTCTTTTCGAAGGCTTTCATGATTGCAGCATTAAATTTGATTAATTGGCGGTTAGTTAATCAGAATGATCTAAAACCACACTGTTTGAGGATATTAATTTTCTATTTTCCAGTTTTCAGATCAGTCTTCTATTAACCATTATTTTACGAGGAACAGAGGTGAGGGATATTGGACGATAGTTATCAATTTATTTGGTTTGATAAATATTTGATTTTAGTTTTTACTTCTATTCAAAAATACATACAATTAGATTCCTTTTTTGATTCATACAAAAAAAAAACGTTTATTTTTAAATGTTCGTTATTTTTTAATGTTGAGTTAATATTTTTATCCTAATGTTTATAAATTACTTCTTTAGGTTTCATATCATCATTTAGACTAAAACGACAAGTAACTGCCAGTCGTTACAGACTACTTTAACATTTACTAGACAAACGTTCAAAGCTCCCAATTAATTATTAATTACTAAACCATCCAATTCATCTCGTATTCAATCCAAAATCCTCCGAAAAATCCTCAATGCTCCTTACTTTGTCACCAATAAACTTATCCATAAAGATCTTAGTGCTCCATATGTTTCTGATTTATCCCACACCAGGTACCTATCCCTTCATAGTAAGCTCCATAGTCACTCAAATCCGTCAGTTTCTTAACTTGCTTCCCACTCCATTCCTGATCATCCTCAGAGGCGTAGAGACCTTCCAGTGAAGAATTTTTAATAAAGTGCTACTAATGAGTAGTTCTTTTCAAGTTTGCCAATCGTTGCCAATACATTCACTTGATGTATATATTTTGTACAGTTGTAAATTTCAGTAAATATATATATATATATATATATATATATATATATAAATATATATATATATATATATATATATATATAAAAATCATCATTTAAGTTGTTCACGATTTCCTGTTTTATGTTATTTTAAATAAAATTTATCTGTTACTGTATAGCTATTATTACTATTATTCCATTTTTCTATTTCTATGCCCATTTGTTTATGTTTATTTATACTCATTTAGTGTTTAACACTAAAACTACTGACACTTTTTAATAATATTTTCAACCACGATTTCTCGGTAAAAAAAAAAAATATAATAAGAGAGGAGTGGATATTAAAAAAAAATTTTGATATATTATTAAATAAAAGTAGTAAAGTTAAAAAGCAAAGTAATGAATGTTAACAAAAAATTCTGAAATGGGTCATTTGAGCCGTTATGGTAGTTTTAGTATTAAACAATATTTTGTTTTAATCAAAATTTAAAGTTAATAATTTTATTTTATTAAAATTCTAACTTACTAAACAAATAAGATAAATATCTATTAAAGGTCATTAAACGAGATTATAATAATAAAAAAAAAAAAGGAAATAACACCAGCTGTGGCAGGCACACGTTTACTCCTGTCGAATATAGGAAACTTTGGCAGACGACAACTTTCTGATAGAAAGATATATTTCACAGGAACTTGTAGCATTTTATTGGCCTTAAGAAGTTATTGAATGCAGCAAAAGAACTTTTACAAAGGAGTTCAAGAATCAATTTGCCACTTTTTTCATCAAATCCCTTTTTAAGTGTCGAGCATTCAAAAAACTGAAAAAGCGACGTATTACTTCTAAATGATGATGACACAAAGGTTTTCCTCATTTCTGATAAGTATCACCGCCATCACAAAGAAATAAGTTTTTTTTTTTTTCATTACCAGTATAAATATTTATTTTAAGGAAAGTTTTATTATAAACAATTTTAAATATTTATAGAAGTTTTTCAATATTTTTTTTTAATTTAAGGTACACATGATAGTATGGAAGGATCAATATAATTAGAAATCAATGAATCATTTACTACTTCATTCAATATTTATTTAATTTAAATATTAGCATTACATCTTATAAGTATCATCTGTTCTAAAACCCTATAAGCATTACTGATCAGCACCTTGATATTATCCTATCATAAAAATATAAAGCAAATAATTTTCTTTTTTTTTTTCAATATACATTTATTGAAATTTGCAACAGTACAAAATATATACATCAAGTAAATGTATTGACAACGATAATAATAACATGTTAAAACTTGAAAAGAACTACTCATCAGTAGCACTTTATTAAAACTTCTACACTAGAAGGTCTCTAGGCCATCTTCGTTTCAGATGCCTCGGAGGATTATCAGGAATGAAGTGGGATCAAGTTGAGAAACTAATGGATTTGAGTGGTTAAGGATTCGAATTTGCTATAAGAACAACTCTCCGAAAATTAGCCGTTTTCGAGTTATACTAATTTTTAAGATTTTATAAAATTAACGTCCTTCATACGTCATCAAATTTTTTTTGTGTGGGGTCGCATGAAAACTTTAGTATCTGATCAAAATCCTGTACCCACAATAGGAGACCTCAGATACAGGATAATACATGCAGCACAAGAAATTCAAGCCTCTCTTAGGAATTCGGCGGTAGTAAAATCAGCTGTAATTAGAAGATCACGTACGTGCATTAGAAATAGAGGCCGCCGCATTGAAAATGTATTATAAAAATATAAAATGTAGTTTCAACAAATTATCCTATTTTAAAGAATGATTTTGTATTTGTAGTATTTTTATTGTTTTTTCCTACCTCCTCTTTAATTGTCATATTTTTGCCAATTCTTAACCGATTTGTGATTTTTATACCTCATTTGAAAGGTAATGAAACGTAGATGTTTTCTAATTACTTTATACGAAAAATTTGTAAGTGATTTTTTTCTAGTAAATTTTTCTATAAGTTTTTCCTTCTTTTTAAAGCAATAAGATTTTGAGATGAACGAAGATTTTTTAAAACAAAAATTGAACTACTTTGAAGCTTACTGCATGAGATAATGTCAATAACGTACATTTGAGTATCAATTGTTAAACCAAAAATAAATCAGATAAAACACCCAATTTTTAAGTTTTATGACTTGTTTAACATATGAAGGACGTTAATTTTATAAAATCTTAAAAATTAGTATAACTCGAAAACGGCTAATTTTCGGACAGTAGTTCTTTTAGTAAAATCGACTCAGATCTCCACCTACCGGCTCCGCATCTATTTTCTAGTCACCCTGTATAATACAATCTTTACTGGTTGCAGTTGGATTTAATTAACTAGCATATTTTTCTTAATATCATTACTTTCATAAATACCATTCCTGAACAAAACAGTTACATTTTTTTATTATGAAATAAATAAATTCCATAACTTTAGAAATAAGTAATTAAAACCTTCATAAAGTTTCGTTCACCCCAATTTTGCTACTTAAACTTCAGTTAATATAATTTTACTATTCCAAAATTAATTTAACAGTGGTAGGATTAGAATATTTTAAAGGTTTTGATCAAATTGTCTAACATTTACTGTCCTCATTCTTAATAAATAAAAAAATATAAATAACGTTTTTAATTTGGATAAAGTTAATATAAGAATCTAAATATATTTTTGAGGGGACTCGGGTATTCAATATGATATTAAAATAATATATTACCATTAACATTTACTATTATTACATGACAATATATAATATAATAATAACAGGTTGCCGGTGGATTTAATTTACCAACATATTTTTCAGTATATAGTTATAAATAGTACTTTGAGGTATACAGCATATTGTTTTTGTGCCCGTGACATGAAGATAATAGTTAATCTGGCTTATACTACAGTTGGAAATGTCATTAACAAATTAATTAAAATCGTATCAAGCCCCAATAGGAAAATCTCAACTCTCCGTTTCAATATATCATAAAAACTAATAAACTTTATATTCAAATTATGATGGATGCAGATTAAAAAAAATAAAATAAAACTTTTAAAATGGTATTGGTGTAATTACTGATATTAATAATTAAATTAAATTACCAAACAAGATTGAGAAAAAAAACGTGTTGTACTGTTTCAAACGTGACATTTTTCACTCAAACCAATATAGCTCCTAAACAATAGGTCCTAGAGACAAGAGTTATAAAACGAAAAATATTTTCCAATAAATTTCTGATCCTAAAATTGTCAGCATATTTTCGATTTAAAAAATGTTACATTTTCGAGAGAGAAAAAATTTTTCTTTTCCATTTTAATTAGGGTTTAGTGTTTATTTTGGGTCTTTTTTACTTTAGCCATCTCAGTTACTTTTTTTCTAAAATAGTGATTTATCTTATTATTAAATTAATACTAGTGAAGAACATAAGGTATTTCCAATACCTCCTTCTCATCCAGACTGACGCTTGCTAACTATCTAACTACTTAGTCAAAAATTATTATTGCATTGCTGGATTCAGTTCTGGAATAATTGAGATTCCTTTTAATAAAAATTTAACTTTCCATGAATATAACATTGGGTACTTCTATTGTACATACAAATCATATCATTGTACCAAAAGATTTTTCTATATCATTTTATTTTATTTTTTTTCTTATTTAATTCTATCTCCTCTAATCTGTAAAATGTTATCTTCTTTTCTTTTCTTTTTATTTAAATATCATCTATGTACATAGTGTCATTAATGTATTATTGTTTTTCTTTTTTGTAGCTCATTATGTCTCTAACCAGATTTAATTTAGTTATACCTGCAATTATCTGTTATTCTTAAGGGACTTTGTCCCAGAATAAAATTATTTTTCTATTCTATTCTATTCTATTCTAAGGCCAATAGTCTCCCAATGATTCCAAAATACATTCAAAAATATCCCTTTTTTCATACCTTCTCCTATATAAAAATTCACATAAGTAGGAATCAAACAGGCTTCTTCTTGTACCACATTCCTTTTTTATTTTTTATTTTTACAATTGCCCATAGCAATTCTTTCTGAAAGAGAAAAAAAAAAAGTTTGAAAAATATTAAAACAAAATGGAGATATTAGTTTTTATGGTAAAAAACGTGGCTTTCTCGAAAAATCTCGATTTATCGTATATCTGCAACGGATTGGAATAGAAAGGTGAGGTGTGCGGCATTTTTTATCTAGCTTCACCCAATTTTTTTTTACACCAAGAGGTACTCACCCTGTATACAGTCTTACAACATTTTATAATGAAACAAACAGTGGATTCTTAACCTGCTTTTCAACTTGAAAGGAGCCAAATAGGACTGCAATATACGAGTACTATATATGAATATTAAACGCTGATTAAAAAAACTTCAAAAGTGATGTCGGTTTAAACTGGTGTTGATGGTTAAACCCAATTTCACACTTTATTAGAGGAACACATGAAAGATAAGAGGAACGATAAATATAACGAACGATAGCAATTCCCAATTTCATACTTTTGACAATTTTCCAAGCGAGGACCGCGGCTTATCAACAGCATCATCAATCATTTAGAGGGGGTGAGAGGGTGGGGGGTGGAAACTGATCCGGACATTACAACAGATGCCCCATTAATTTATGATCAATTTTGGGTCATTTATAATTGAATTTTGTAGCGACTGCCCATCCTTCAAGATATTGGGTTTATAATTAACCCCGAAGGGGTCAAACACCTCTCTGATAACTGTTATCACGGTATGAAGTATTAACATGAAGGTTATTACTTTTACATGAAAATAAAAATCGAACAAGGTATTACTATTACAAATATATACATATATTTTGTAAATTGTAAAACTGATTCGATCGAACAAATACAATGCTATAACTTAATAAGTATAAGATCACTTTTATATATTTTTAATTCAAAGGGCCACAGAAAGCTAACCTGACTTTTGAGAACCACTGATACAAAATGGAAGAATGGATAAAAAATTTATCATTAGATAGAACAGATTCTCTTTCTAAATTTGAGAAGAAGCTTAAATTCTTAAGCTGGTTCGACCGACTGAATGACCTATGAAGGTCATGCTAGATGTTTCTTGTAGGACTTTCACTTTGATTTTGTTACTAGTGTTTATTTTATAAGCCTATATTTGTTTTGTTTTTATTTATTTTGAAAGAATATCATTAAAAAAAATTATAAGGATCATAAGCAATATTTAATTAAATTAACAAATTATACATCATACTTCTAATGCCATCAGTTGTTAACGTTAAAATAAACAAAAATAAAAATATATAATAAAACTTATTTTAATATTTTATTTATATAATATATATATAAGTAATATTTATTAATATTCTAACATGGCTTTTGATATTTACAATTCCATAATCTTATAAATCAGATTATAATAAATTTTATTCTTTTTTTATTTGAGTACATTTTTTTCCCTAAAATATTATTGAAATTTGGAAACAAAATTTAAAATAAAATACAACAAAACCTTAAACGAATCACCACTTTTACACAAATACATTCTGAAAAAAACACTACATAATCACAAACAGATACAAAGTAACGGTTATAAGTAGACACAATTTATCACAGAACACGGCAACACCAAATCCTACCTAAAACGCTTTAATATCATACTAACAGACACATGTGATGATGACGGTCAAATCCAAAATTTTAGGCATATTCTTTACGATTGCAAATTATTTGACAGACAAGGTACAAAACAATTAATGCAAAACCTAATTTAAAAAAAATGGTGACTGCCCTGAGAAAGAATTTTTAACCAAATTCAGAACTGATTTAGTTAAATTCATCAAAGATGTCGATTTGATTTAATGGCCAGCCTATGTGTTTTTAAAGTTTCATTTATTTCTGTTCGATATTATATTTCTGTTCAATATTTTTTTTTTAATATTCAATTGTTCCTTACATTGTTTACTTTTTTTTTTTTTTTTTTTTTTTTTTAACAACAATTATATTTTCACGAATACAAATTTTTTACAGCCACGCAAAAGTTCAAGCGATTCAGAATTTATTATTACACTAGCTGAAAGGACCCTGCTCCGCTACGGTTTAATATCATTAGGATGAAGGACAACTTAAATTAGTAAAAGTTAAGCTTAACGTTGATAATAATATTACTTAAATAAACCTAAAGAATTCCATTCTTAGAATAATTTCAATAAGTAAATTTGACAATTTGCAAAAGTTAATTTTATCTTATTTTGATAGTCCTCCAGTGAAGCTTCGAGGCAGCACTACCATCTTACCCAGCCCTGATACCAGACCATCAGCTTTTCTTATGGCATACTTTAAGTGAATATAGTCTCAACTTCTCAACTTTTTTGAATAAAGTTTAGTCTTTCTGTTTCTATTTTTGCTTACATATCAAGCATAAATTGGTTGAGGAGATTATGGAATTAAAGTAAATAAGGTTCTTCACCTCATAACATTTAGGCGTAAAAATCAGCTTCAGACACGGTTTTCTTAAGTAGTGTATTAGTGTTTGGGTCACGCTGAGGGATGTTAATACTGTATCCATGTTCTCCATGGTAAAACATGAGACGATACTGAAGAATCATACACTTGATAGAACTCACTGATCCTTATCAGTTTTTTTTTGTCCCTACATCGAACTGGCCTTACATGCCATCACCGGAGAACATAAGTCTTTTAACCTCCTCTTTAACATAAGTTTTTTAATGGCTTTTCGTCACGAAACAACTCAACCTTGTAAGGGTCCACCTCTGCAGCCACCACCACAGTTCACAGAAAGTACCAATATTATTAGGTTTCGACATTGATCGTATTTTTGCTTGTTTACAACTAAAAGGAACTTAATTTGTGGTAAAAGTGTGAGGTTTAAACATCTAACCTATTTTTTAACTTAGCTTATCTCCAAATACCATATGACTATTAATCTATTATTATTCACCCAATAAAAATTGTAATCGCATTTTTCGCGAATTAGCCGCGGTCCAATCCGATTTTTTTAAATTCCTTTCTTAGCGAGCACCTACGGCCCTAGAGGAATCTACATACCGAATTTCATTCCAATCCGTTCAGTGGTTTCTGAGATTTCGTGTTAAATGAGTGAGTGGTATTTGACAAATATATAGTAGATTATTGTAACATCACGCAAATTGAATTGTTGATAAAATATAATCATTCATTATAAGAATGCTTATTACACGGTGTATACAGCTGACATCCTAACTCATCCTACCACTATTCTCACCACTTATGCTGATGACACATGTTTATTATCAGTAAGCAATGAACGCTTCATTTCCTCCCAAACATTCCAATACCATATCCTAAACATTCAAGAATGGTTTCAAAAATGGAGAATCAAAATAAACCCAAACAAATCTCACCAAATAACCTTTACCCTTCGTCGTAAACCTACGACTTCCTGCCCAACAGTATCCTTCAATGAGATTCCGCTAATCCCTGTCGAACAGATCCGCTACCTAGGACTCCACTTGGACAAACGTCTTCCTTGGAATCCACATACAAGACTAAAGCCACAAGAAACTGCTCGTCGTCACAGACAACTTCAACATTTACTAGACAAACGATCAAACCTCCCAATTCATTATAAAAGCTTATTACATGACTGTTATTAGACCTATTTGGACGTACAGAGATGAGCTTTGGGGCTCTACTAAACAATCCATTTCATCTCGTATCCAATCCTTACAATCCAAAATCCTTCGAAAAATCCTAAATGCCCCTTACTTAGTCACCAATAAGCTTATCCATTAAGACCTTAATGTTCCATATGTTGCTGAGTTAGCCCAAACCAGATACCTATCCTTTCATAGTAAGCTCCATAACCACTCAAATCCATTAGTTTCTCAACTTGCTTCCCACTCAATTCCCGATAATCCTCCGAAGATGGCCTAGAGACCTTCTAGTGTAGAAGTGCTACTGATGAGTATTTCTTATCAAGTTGTTACATGTCATTGTAATCGTTATCAGCTCATTTACTTGATGTACATATTTGTATAGTTGTAAATTTCAATTTACAAGGTGGCCAAGTGGATAAGGCGCCACGCTAGAGAGGTGGAGACTTGGGTTCGAATCCCAACTGGGGTCAAATCTTTTCTCTTCAAAAATAAAAAATATATTCCAAAAATATTTATTAAACAAGAAAAAACATAATTTCATAAAATTTATATATATATATATATATATTATCCTATATATATATATATATAAAAATGACAGCTCGTACTCGATAGATCTAATAAAGTAATGTTCAATTTGAACATTCATCCCCGAATTGTACATCGCAAATGCGAGTGCCCGGGGGTATGGATCAGTGAAGAGAAGAGATTTCCCTGGTTCGGATACGAGCCCGGTTTAGTGGGTTCGAATCCCAAAACTGGGGTCAAATTAATCTTTCTCTTTTTTATGAAGGTTCAAAAAAAAAAAAAAAATATATATATATTAAAAAAAAAAAGCTTATATTTTACCAACCATACATATTACGTAAAATAATATAATATCACAGATATACATGTAGTGAAGTTTGTAACGGCATGGAATATGTAGAACTGCAATAAACGGTCCTTTTATGGGGTTACCAAAAGAAAAAATATATATATGTTTAGTAAGGTTATTGAGGTTCAGTCAATAAATAAAGAACAACTATTTTGGCGACGTTTGGAGACTATATTGTTCTCATAATCATGCCCAACAGTGAAAAAACAGGTTACAATAAAATTATATAAGTTATACAAGTTATTTCAAAACATAAAGTTAGCTACTTACTCCTCTATATTCTGTAATTATATATATTTTTATTATCCTACACATGTAGTTATACACCTGTACTGTAATAACCTTACTGAACATTTAATAGTAACAGTCAAGAAATTTATCCATATAAATATATTCATATATATAAAAGGTGTCATATTTAGATATTTGAAATTATATTATTATTATAAATGATTTTAGTATTGAATAAAATTAAGATATGAAAGCTATTTAAAAAAATAAAACAAATACTCTTAATAATTCAAACAAAACAGCGTTTATTCTTTAACAAATAAATTTAAGAGCGTTAATAAAGCAAGCTCCTACCATTAATCATCATGGATCCGTTTCTCTTTCCCGTTCGGGATCACAGCCCGCTCCCGTGGACAAAACAAATTATACTTTAGCTCTTCTTTTTGAAGGCTGTTAAACTTTGATAAATGAATACTCCTATGGCCTAAACCAGGAGCTTAAACTAAATTCCAGAAATATTTACGACAGTTTACGAACTAATTTAACTTTATATATATGCCGGCTACTTACCGGGGGGGCCTCGCTAAAAAAGAAAAGAAGAAAGTATTTAATTACGACATTATATCGGAATATTTAACGAAAATTCGCTAAGGTTTTAAACATTGAAGCGTGTAATTATAATGTGTGACCACGGCATGATTAACAGTGCACGCGCTCCTTTATGCAGTTATTTAACTATCAACGGCCCATATCGGGAATATCATGGAATAACGTTTTTAAGTGCTGATAACTTACAGAGAATGTATGAAACTGTAGTATATTAAATCATTAGGAATAAAAAAATATCAGAAAAAAAAGAACATTCTCGGGTAATGGAAATCACATTTAAATTTATGATGTAACTAGACAAACGATCAAAGCTTCCAATAAATTACAACAGACTCATTTACATGACATTTATTAGACCTATATGGACATACGGAATTGAGCTTTGGGGCTCCATCCAATTCTTCTTGTATCCTATCCTTACAATCCAAAATCCTTCGAAAAATCCTTAATGCTCCTTAGTTTGTCACGAATAAACTTATCCATGAAGACCTCAATGTTCCATATGTTGCTGATTTAGCCCAAACCAGATACCAATTCTTTTATAGTAAACTGCACTCCCACACGAATCCATAATCCTCCGAGGCGTCTGAAAAGAAGATGGCCAAGAGATCTTCTAGTTTTGAACATTTTTTGAAGTGCTACTAGTGAGTAGTTCTTCACAAGTGATTTACATAACATTATAATCATTTCCTCAAATTTATTTGATGTACAGTTGTAAATATCAATAAATAGTTTAAAAAAAAAAATATGATGTGGATCATTCTCTAAAAAAATTGACAGTCGTATTTAACTTAGTGACAGATGGTCACGTTATCTTGCTTTTGATTTTTTTTACAACATTTTTTGTAATTGTTATAGGAAATTTCTTCTCGAGAGTTATTTCTGAAGTAGAAAAATGGAAAAATATTTTGAAAACTGCTAAAAACGCATAGTGTTCCAGTTGCCAGCTCAATATGACAACAAAAATAAGCATCTTTGTTTACAAAAGAAAATATTTAATATTTGTTATTGATATAAATTAAAAGTACACATCCTAAAGAACAATATCCGCGTATTTGGTTCAACAAAAATAGACTATACAGGTAGCCAAAATTATAATGCTGTCCCCGTGGTCTTACTAAAATGTTGGCAAGAAGTGTTACTTACTGTTCTTTCTGACCTTGAGATACAATAAATTGGCTCCATAGGGGTGAGGGAAGTTCAAAAACTATTAAGTCATCTTCTGATTATTAAACAAGCTACTTCCGATTCCTTGAGGAGAGAGGTTAATTAGCTTCGAAAACAATGGTATTCTAATTCAATGTCAGAAGTGTTACCGCTATAAAATGTCTGACTCAAGTTTTATTATAATTACAGATAACAATTATATACTCAAAGAGCCTACTTTGGTTTGTTTAGTTTTTTATTGGTTAAATAGTATCTAAAAGTTCATCAGCATGAAAAAATGAGGTGAAAGTCAGTAGTGTTACTGGTCAGCAGTGTTACCTCATTAAATTTTAATGTTAAATACAGAAACTTGTTCCTTATGTGTGAAATAAGACCACATTTTTGAAAATGGAAACTACATTATAGAAAATTTGGTAACACTTCTGTCTAAAAGTTTCATTTTACCGACCTCAGAAATAATTTTATTATTAACGCAATAACCAATTCTAAGCAAAATTAGGTGTCCCATGATATAATTTTATTGCAGTCAGTTAGACATAGAGCCCGTCCAGGAATTAGTTTTATGTTCACATTTTTACTCATGAAGATAGCAATGAAGATTAAGGGGGGTTGTTCCTGTCACCAATTGCAGAGACAGGAAAGATGTAGGCTGTGCAAGCAGTTGCAGATGGTCAAGTCTAAATGTGTAAAACTCACATTAATTTGTTGCATCATGAGAACTGATGTGTCAGGTGACAATTGACAATGGGTTTCATGTTACAAACATACTTGTGTAAATTAAGATGATTTTAAGCCTATAATTGCTGAATTAGCATTGAGCTAGTGTATAAAAAAGGTAGCGTTTTTATCGAAATTCACAGCTCTATAACTCAAAGCTTAGTTGGGTCTCACTCATAATTTTTTTGTGGGGCATTTTTATTAGTTTAGAACATTTTATAAAATTTTCACTTGTTTTCATTCAGTCCCTTTTCAGAAATTGACCTATGAAAATTGGCATAACACTGCTTTCAGTCATTTTTGAGAAGCATTAGAGAAAAAAGGAGTATTTTCTCAAGACGAGTACTTAACACAGAAACAAAATATTATTTGTAAGTTTCTTCTCCTTCCTAAAAATTTATGGCCTTAAAAATTAACGATTTTTAATATTTTTTTTTTTTCCGAGTTTTTGAGAAAGAGTTTGAATGACCTTCTTGCATGATAGGAAAAATAAAATAATGTCCTTTTGAAGGCCATTTCATGCTGAACACACTAGTTTTTAAATTATCTTGATATCTTTAAAAATGTCTTCACAATTAAATTTTCTGCAAACCCCGTTTTTTCATAAATTCACTAAATCATCATTTTAAAATGGCTGTCAAATAAAAAATATGGCTTGTAAATTTTTTTTTCAATTGGAGTTTAGTTCATGTCTACCCACTAGGAATCCATGATAAAAGAATCAAAAAAATGAAAAATGTTGAGCAATAAATTATATTTATATTGGGTGATTTGAAATGGATTGACCCAAAACGGCAATATGTTTTGAGAATGACCCATATGACATTTTATATAAAATATTTAACGTTCCAACCTAGTTTTCAAATAAAAAGAATTTCAATAGAAATGGTAATTCATTTATCAATCCTAATTATAATTTTTTTGTATTTATACTAATTTTTTTACTGTTACACTGTTCTATCTATTCCTAGTGCATATTGCCTTTAATCTTTCTAAAATTAGCGTAGATCCAATTCATTTGATAGTATACATTATTCATGAGGGGCAGGTCTGATTGCATCTTGAGCCAGATCAGTCAATCACAGTCGCTAACTTAGTTTGATGGCCTAAGTGGTTTGAAATACTAATATTGTGTTCTATCTAACCCCATCTCGTATGCTTATACTGCATACATACTATAATTACACACGTCTAGGAGTGCATAGAGTACTATTATATGAAACAATATCGAAACAAATTGGAGCGACATTGTTTATTTTAAGGTTTCTAAAACTTATAACAATAAAAAACATATTTTTTTATGTGCTATTCATATTTTAACAAAGGAAAACTTAAATGGATCAGATTATCTGATTAATGGAGGGGAGAGGGTATGTAGGAGGATTTTAGGTGCTACTGGCTTCGATCTTTTGTTTAAGACATTATTGTATGACTATTATTAGGTCTCTGGGGGTTGTAAAAATTGAGGATTTCAGGTTCCATCGTGTAGAGGAATTTAATTACCTTGGAACGCAACTGAACTCCGCCAAAGATAAGCAACCAGAGATTCAGCGTCGGATTCTGGCTGCTAATAGGTGCTATTGGGTTGTTTCACATGAAATGTCCGATTTTATAATATTTGAAATACCTAGAGTGAGTACCTCACGATCTCACTGAGCGACAGCAATTGAAACGTCTTCGTTGCTTGCTAGGCAAAAAACCGACCCTTTCCTTGAAAGAATAATAACTTGCGACGAAAAATGGATTGCTTATGACAATCAGCGTCGGTCAGGGCAGTGGTTAGACATCGACGAAAGCCCAGGACAAATGCCAAAACCAAATTTGCACACGAAAAAATTGATGGTTACAGTATGGTGGTCCATGGCTGGAATCATACATTATTCCTTTTTGCCTAGAGGTGAGACCATTACCTCTACAACCTACTGCAATGAAATTGGCCAAATGCACGAAAAATTATTGAAAAAACAACCTGGATTGGTAAATCGGAAGGGTCCTATACTCCTACACGACAACGCTAGACCCCACGTTTCAAAACTTACCATGCATAAATTGAAAGAGCTGGGGTACGAAGTTCTTCGCACCCACCATATTCTCCCGACTTGTCTCCAACAGATTATCCCCTTTTCAGGAATTTAGACAACTTCTGCAGAGGAAAATTTTTTGCAAATGATGCTGAAATCAAAAGTGCGTTTTCAGATTTTGTTTCACTTCAAAGCTCAGATTTTTTCAAATCCGGGATAAAAAAGTTGTTGTCACGTTGGGAAAAATGTGTAGAAAAAGAAGGTAAATACTTCGAATAAAATTATATTGTTTTTATATTGCATTTTAACTAAAATCCCTATACCTTGAAAACGGACATTTCATTGAAACAACCCAATACTATGGACTTCAGAAGCTTCTAAAGTGCAAATTTCTCTCCAGAACAACAAAGATACAATACAAAGATACAATACTTGATCAGGCCCGTTCTCGTATACTCGTCAGAATGGAGGACGATGACTAACGCCCTAGAATCGTCTCTAGTGTGATTTAAAAAAAAAAAAAAGATTCTAAGGATTTGTGTGTGACAAAGGGGTATGGAGACAAAAAGCTTCAAGATGAAAAGATTTAAGGACGCAGAAAAGTGGGAAGACAACGCCTGCGGTGGATGGATTGTGCGGCAGCAGACGCAGAGAAAATGCTAGGAATAAGAATTTAGAGAACAGTAACAAAATACAGAGAAGTTTGGCGGCTCAGACCAAGGCCTTGACTATTCACTAGTTGTAGCGACAACAAACAAACGACATTATTAGGTAGGTATCTATTTATCTTTTGTGTTGGAGCCAAAATAATGCAAGTTTTAAATAATGATTTTGTTCAGCTAAGTGCTTACTAGTAATCCTCCAGCCAATTCAATAGATTATAAACAATTGTTATTAATGTTGTTAATGTTAGTAATAAGATTAGTTTAATTTGTGTTACATTTTCTATGAGTAGGACCTCTGAAATTCACTTTGTCAAAACAAAATTTCGTCAAATTTATTTTTCGAGTTAAAACTTGGTTGAAGTTCAGCCCAAACGGCACGTAACATAAATGTTGTTTGGGTATGAAGAAAGCACCAGTGAAGGTATGGCGCAGTGATGGTTCCAAAAAACTTTTCAAGGAGATTTTGATCTCGAAGACAAGGAAGATAGCGGTAGGTCTTACGTTGTTTATCAAGACCATATGAGTACTTCGGTAAAAGAAAACCCTAGCAAAACTACTCGGGAATTGCGAGGGAAGTTAATGTTGACCGTTGTATAAACGACACAGAATCATAATAACTTATTTTCACATATAAAAACCTGCATTATTCATGCACCAACCCGATATGATTGTGTACTTTTCGGTTCAAAAATTTAAGACAGTTACTTTATCAGAAATTTATGGAAAAATATATGTTTTTATACATTTGTCGCTAAGCCAAACATTTAGGAGCTATATTGGTTTGAACAAAAAAAGTCACGTTTTGCCCACATTTTTTAAGTATTACGTCTTCTTTGGTACACTCTAACTATGTTGGTGATGGTTAGTGATGGGTCGTTCTGGTCGGAACGGAACTTCCAGCTTTGAACCGGTTTGGAACGTAACGAATCGCCTAAGTGTTTCTTTCCACCTGGAACGAAAACCAACGCCAAAAGATCTCTCGTTTCTTTCCAAACCGGTTCAAAGGTGGAAACCGTTCCAAGTTCCGTCCCCCGGTGTAGTAGAGTTTAGATTGCATCTCTGGTTTCGTTCCACCCACGATCGTTTCGACTGCTTTGTTGCGTTGATCCTGCTTCACTTGATTCCCTCTCCCCCTTCCATCGCCACACTACCCCACGCACGGGCATCTTAAAAATAAAATATTCTACTCCACCGACAGAGCTCGGCTTCTTTCTGATCCAGAGAAATGAACCACACAAGGTTTTATTGCATATGTAATTAAATATTCTTTTCACTATTTGTTCAAAATCTGTGCACAAGAGCTGATTACTCCTTTTTTTCTGAGAACTAATGTAATTGAATAATTCTCGCTCAATTGTGAGCGATAGTTCAAAACTTGAACTAACATTTTTCCAACAAAAAGACATTGTTGATTGAATAAAACTATTATAAAAGTTTACATTTTTTCAATAAGTATACTAAGCTATTTAAATCTTCTTAATATTATAGTACCTATACAATTTGCATTGAAACTGCATAGTAGGTAGGTAGTAGTTTAGTCAAACTGACGTGGAACGGAACGAAAACTGGAACTGATTAGTGGAACGGAACGGAAAATCTCATTCCACTTTTAAGTCGGAACGGCCCTTCACTAGTGATGGTTGGATTGAAAAATTTCATGATCAGCAGCTGTAAATATAAAACAGTAGACTATACATAGAAATATCCACGATTATTGTTTTTTCCGCTCAGGGAAAAATGTTTTATGTTTGTATAGAAGCAAATCTGTTTTCATTTCATTATTCCCAAAAATTAAAGTCTCTTGTATTTAATTTATTATTTTAGCTGTTCAAAATGTATGTAGTCAGACAACCGTAACATGCCATTGTGCTTTTGTATCGCTATTTGTAGAGGGAATTAGACCCAGAATAAAGATAATTTTTTATATTTCATTCATTCGTTTTCATCCCGTTTCATTCAGCCATTTATTTCATTTTGTATACTATCCAAAGGTCTAGATACATTTTAACAAATATAATGCTGTAGTTTGGAGCATTAATGGAACATTAAAAAAAAATAATAATAATAACTAATTCAATAAAGCAACCCACCTCCCACAAATTATGAAATGAATATACCTAAAACGAATACTGGCAATTTTAAGAATATCGTAAAAATTTGTTGTTCGGGTAATATCAGTTCGACCTTGATACAGAACAAGGGAACATAATCCAGATATTTAGGGTCACATTCAACCTGCCAATCAGAAAGTTTATGACGTCATAGACCTTCTATCAAAGTGTAAAGTCCGTTCGCTTTAGAGGAAATGAAGACACTAAAAAAGAAGCCGTAAACCACCTTCCAAAGATCAAATTCTGGTTAGGGCCCAGTTATTGAGAACAATAACTAAGGTATCAGATGCACAGAATATAGCAATTTGTTTCTTATTTTCTTTTTATTAAACAATAAAAAAGAAAAAGAAGGAAATTAAACTATACTTTCTATAGTGGTATCGTACGGTAAATTAAACTATACTAGAACTAGTAGAAAATTTTTTTATCAATTTTTAAAATATAGAACTCAAATCTAAATCATCATATACAATTTTTATTTAACAATTAAAAATTAAATACATTTATATCCATACTATTATATAAAAGGACATGCCATTTTTCGTTTGTGATCACTAACCACAGAAACCAGTGAACCAATAAGCACCAAATTTTAGGTACATCAATAGTTCAAGGGAGGTTTAGCAATAATAAAATTTACTGGTTTTCAATTAAATTTTTATTACAAATGAGATAATAAGTGGATTCTTGAAAAATTTGACAATCTGCTATTCTGCAAAAGAGGTTACAATTGTATCTAGAATAAGAAAACGAAACTAAAATTTACTTATTTTCAATTAAATTGTTATTAAAAAAATAATTGAATATGTGGTGTGACATGCGGATTTCCATTATGCTAAAAAAACACCATGTTTTTTCCGGTTTCAAAAGTAAATTTCTCCTTAAAATCTATATGGAATCATTAATTTGATCATACCATATAAAAGCTGGTTTGCTGTTTTGTGGATAGTTTTTTTCGAAACAACGTGAGATTTGAAGTATAAGACATTTTAACTAAATAAGGTGAAGATCAAGTCGTTCTTTAGGACCCAAGTTTGTAAAATTCAAGGTAACTTGTACTCTGCTCTTATAGGAAACTAAATGCTAAATCCGAAAATGTCGACTAAATTTAAAACATGTTTTTAAAAAGGTAGAGATATTACAGCTTTTATGGCAAAAAACGTGGTTTCCTCAAAAATGTCTTTGAATTATCGTATATCTGCAATGGAAAAGGTCTGAAGAAAGTTTAGGTCTGAGTCTCTTTTCATTTTTGATCTAGTTTCACCCATTCTTTTTTTTTTTTTTTTTTTTTTTTTTTTTTTTTATTCACTCAGAGGTATCATCCTGTATATGTTACACAGGTTATTTCAAAACATAAATATATAAAATATACTACATATAATTACAAAATATGGAGAAGTATGAAACTATGTACTTACAGTGTTACTGGTGGATATGCTATTGGTAGCTACTACTAAATATAACAATTTTAGTTCACAACTCAACTGGGGAATTTCTGGGAAAAAAAAAGGTTAGGGATGGGTATTTCCAAAGGATTTCCAAGGAACAGGTAGAAGGATTTTCCGTATTT
This sequence comes from Euschistus heros, assembly GCA_003667255.2. Classification (NCBI taxonomy): domain Eukaryota; kingdom Metazoa; phylum Arthropoda; class Insecta; order Hemiptera; family Pentatomidae; genus Euschistus; species Euschistus heros. Next base: position 744,428 of record RCWM02000488.1, on the reverse strand, counting down.
AACATTGTATTGTACGTAGTTTCATACTCCTCTATATTTTGTAATTATATGTAGTTAAATATTCTAACGCGTATATCGTAGCTAACTTTATGTTTTGAAATAACTTGTATATCTTTATTGTAACCTGTTTTTTCACTGTAAGGCATAATTATGAGAACAATATAGACTCGAAACGTCGCTAAAATAAGTTGTTATTTTAATGACTGAACCTCAAGAACCTTATTAAATACACACATACAAACATATATATACATATATATATATATATATATATATATATATATATATATATATATATATATATATATGGATAAATTTCTTGAATTTCTTGACTGTTACTATAAAATGTTCAGTAAGGTTCTAGAGGTTCAGTCAATAAATAAAAACAACTATTTTGGTAACGTTTCGAAACTATATTGTTTTCATAATCATGCCCTTCAGTGAAAAAACAGGTTACAATAAAATTATATAAGTTATACAAGTTATTTCGATATAAAGTTAGCTACAATATAAGTATATAACAATATGTGAACAATACTAATACATAACTGACCTGGAAAATTTTTCAAAAACAGTTACAAGGTTTACGGGGGATTCCCAAAGATGGAAGTATAAAAAGGATTTTGGTTTACTATACATATGAATGGATAAATGATTTGTAAATGTATATTAATGTAATATTTACTTTATTCAACTTTATGTTTTGAAATAACTTCTATAATTTTATTGTAACGTGTTTTTTTCACTGTAGGGCATGATTATGGGAACAATATATATATATATACATATATACACACACAAATATTTGTATTGAAATGTATTTTATTTCACGGATACGTGGAAGAGAACAATCCGTGATATTTGTTTCCAAAATATATTGGTTTGGGCCGGGGAAGGAGAGAGCCCTGCTCAGTGAAGCAGAACCCCCACATCCACCTCAGCCAGCAGGGTCACCTTCAACAGACCAGAAATTCCGCTCGGCTAACCAGTCATGACGGCGAGCTAGTATGTTATTCCCGATGTTGAATACCTGTCAGTCCCTATTCCCTATCTTCAGTAAACTCCTCAACAATCTAGTTAGCTCCCTATCAGGGGGGTTGAGGGCTCAAGGATGAACGGTAGGAGCCGCTGTATCCCGTAAATGGGCGTGAACTAGTTAAACATAAGAAAAACAAACATATCCAATTATAGGAACCTTGCATGATAAATATAGTTCAGTAAGTTCTACATTCATTTTTTTTTTTAGACATGGATGTGTCTTTTGGATGGTATACTTTCTTGGTGTAACGTTTTTTTTTATATTCATTGCTCTTTTGGTTTAGCTCTGGTCAAACATTTGACGGTAATTCCCTAATCATACATTTAATGGAGATTATTTATTTTTTATGTAACATTTGTTGCTAGGACCTACCTTTAAGAAGCTATATTGGTTTGATTGAAAAAATCATGTTTTGCCAAAAGCTTTTTTGTAGGGGATCTTTTGACTCGCTCAAGCTCTGTTTGTGTTGCTTGGATCGAAAATTAAACGATAGTATCCTAATAAGAAATATAATGCAGAATAGTTTTAGTTATATAACATTTGTCGCTAGGACTCACAGTTAAAGATCTATACTGGTTTGAATGGAAAAGTCACCTTTAGCCTACATTTTTATTTGTTGGAGTTTTTTTGACATGCTCTAGCTTTATCAGAGTTGCCCCGTTCTAACATTTAACGATATTTCCCTGATCGAAAATTGAACAGAAAATATTTTTTGTTATATAACATTTTTCGGTAGGACCAACCGTTAAGAAGCTATACTGGTTTAAATGAAAAAGTCACGTTTTACTTATATTTTTTATTTATTGAAGCTCTTGTGACACGCTAAAGCTCTGTTTGTCCCAGGTCTAAAATTTTACGATAGTTTCTTAATCAGAAATGTATTGAGGTTATTTATTCTTATTTAAAATTTGTCGCTAGGATCTACCGTTAGGAAGCTATATTGGTTTGATTGAAAAAATCAGGTTTTGCTTACATATTTTTTGTTTGGGATCTTTTGATAAGTAGTAGCTCTGTTGGTTTTACTCTGTTAGAAGATTCAACGATAGTTTGCAAATCAGAAATTTAAATATAACATTTGTCGCTACAACCTACCGTTAAGAAGCTATATTGGTTTGAATGGAAAAAACACGTTTTACCTACATCTTTTATCTGTTGGAGCTTTTTTGACACGCTTAAGCTCTGTTAGTGTTACTCAAGTCTGAAATTTGACAAAAGTATTCTTATCAGAAATTGAATAGAAAATATTTTCTGTTATACATTTTTTGCTAGGACCTACCGTTAAGGAGCTATATTGGTTTGAACAAAAGAGTCACAGTTTGCCAACATTGTTTAAGTATGGAGGAATTTTCGATACTCTTTAGCCCAGTAAGTGATGCTTAGATCGAAAATTTGACGATAGTATCCTAATAAGAAAAATAAAATGCAGAATAGTTTTAGTTATATAAAATTTGTCGCTAGGACTCACAGTTAAAGATCTAAGGTTTCAATGGAAAAGTCAAAAGTTTTGCCGACATTTTTTATTTGTTATGGCTTTTTTTGACTAGCTCTGTTGGTGTTTGCCGACTGTTTTCTTATCAGAAACAGTAGATTATATAGATAGAAATATACACGATTGTTTTTTTTTAATCAGAGAGAAATAGATTTTCTTTTATGCTAGTTTTAAAATTTACCATTCGACTACTAATCTTCGAATTCCTGGAACGTACATTATTTTGCTTAAGGTCCTTCCGAAAACGGAGTAGTTATCTAATTTTCATGTTCCAAAAATTTGAAAATTATGGACTATATATAGAAGGACTATATATAGAAAAGGTTTTCACACTAACATATATTTTTTTCATTTGGAAATTCATAGGAACTCTTGGACAGCAAGGAAATTATTTGTATCATGGTCTGCGAAGTATTTTTTTAACTATAATAAAAGCATTCTAGTTTTTCTTTATTTTTTTGTATCTTCTGAACAGTTTTAGGATATATTTATATTGTAGCTAACTTTATGTTTTGATATAACCTGTATAACTTATGTAATTTTATTGTAACCTGTTTTTTCACTGTAGGGCATGATTATGAGAACAATATAGTCTCGAAACGTCGCTAAAATAAGTTGTTATTTTAGTGACTGAACCTCAAGAACCCTATTAAACATTATATATGTAAATATATTCGCACAGATATTTGTATTTGGATATATGTATGTTTGTATTGTAGAAATTTTTTTTATGCAAAGTATTTTTTAAAAATTGAAAACATTCTAGTTTTGCGTTTTTTTGTTGTTTTTTTTGTATATTCTGAAAAGTTTTACGATTTGCACTTTTGCAAATTTGAAAGTTGACGCTTCTTATTATCCTTAGACATTTAGAAATTAATTGATGTGCCAGAGATTCGTTATGGTAATTAGTTCTAACGGGAAATTATTAAAATTCTTCCAGCCTGACAAAAGAGGAAGTATATTATTTTTATGTTAATATAACATAAAATAATTTTTAATATATGGAAAGGTCACAAATATTTTCCCGAAGTGAATATTTGACGCCTGATACCGATAAGTTTGATCCGTAATATTTCATATTCGAAAAAAGCTCGAAGTCATAATGTCGAGTAGTCGCCCCCTGTAGGACGAGATTTATTTCATGCCCTTCGGCGAACTGTGAGTTATGGCCCGATGAGATGGACCGGGTCAAACAGGCCCTCAAATTTATTCTGGATTCCCTTTTCTTAGGGGATATTCTTTATTTTAAATATTTCTGCCCATTCTAGTTAAATTTTGGTGAAAATTAAAATTGCTCATAGTTATTTGAATGCTTTATGGTTTTGTTTTTTTATATCCATTTATTGAAATTTACAACTGTACAAAATATATAAATCTAGTGAATAAGTTGATCAGGATTACAATAACATGCGAAACTTGAAAAGAACTACTCATCAGTAGACCTCAAAAAAAAAAAAAAAAATGTACATTAGAAGGTCGCCATCTACGCCATCTTTTTTTCAGACGCCTCGGAGGGTTATCGGGAATAGAATGGGAAGCAAGTTGAAGGACTACTGGATTTGTGTGGTTATGGAACTTACTATGAAAGGATAGGTATCTGGTTTGGGCTAGCTCAGCAACATATGGAACATTAAGGTCTATATAGATAAGTTTATTGGTGATAAAGTAAGGGGAATTTAGGATTTTCCGAAGGATTTTAGATTGTAAGGATTGGATACGGGAAGGTTTAGAAGGTTTAGTTGAGCCCCAAAGCTCAACTCCATATGTCCAAATAGGTCTGATAACTGTCATGTAAATAAGTCTTTTGTAATAAATCGGAAGGTTTGAACGTTTGTCTGTGTTGAAGGAGTCGAAAACGACGAGCAGTTTCCTGCCGTTTTAGTCTCGTATGCGGATTCCAGGTTAAACGTTTCTCCAGTTGGAGTCCAAGATAGCGGATCTGTTCGACAGGGATCAGTGGGATACTCTTGAATGTTAAAATATTTTTTTAATCTTTTAAAACTCAAAATTACAAGTATTTGAAACATAAAAAAAATATTTAAATTTTAAAAATAATATTATTTCAGTAAAAATCGGACGGAAATAAGCAGAAGGTAACCAATCCACAAAATATGCAAAAATTAGTTAGAGGAGGTTTTGGATAGGATTAGTGCTTACTATTTTCAACATAAAAGAGCCATCTCTTGGTTCAGGTATTTTAATGGAAAAATCGAAGTCGGAAAAACTATTTGAAATAGAATACGACGTTTCTATTTCAAGAAAAATAACCAAACTATTTAAGATTTTAAATGAGGTATAGTTCCCTTCTGTTAAATGCCGTCCAATTATGAGATGGAAATTTTTAATGGTTAACAAAATACTTATATTTTATATTTGAAGCTGACGTGATTATTAATTATATATGAGTATATTATAAACCTAATAATAAATAAAAGCATTATTTTTTCAAGAGAAAAGTAATATAAAAGAAAATAATTCATAAGGATACTGAAGTCAATTTTACGTATTTATGCAAGAATGTGTTAGTTTTTATTTTTTTATTTTTATTTTTTGGTCTTAAACAGTATATAATAAAACATAAAGTATGTTAAATATAATATTTTACAATTGATAAGCTTCGTTTTACTTAATTTCATCTTCGTCTTATTTCGAGAAATAGTTGTAATAACCTACTGCTGGATTTGGATACTACGTTCTACAATAAGTGTATAGGTAAAAAGGTCCTCTCAATCAATTTTTTTTATTTTCTCGGCTTGAAAATTCTGTTATAGGTGTTAACTTCATATAATTTAGGATTTCCATAGCATATGAAACGTATTTTGTATACGTTACAAATAGTAATTACAATAAAAGGAAGCAGTATTAAAAAAAAAAACAAACAAAGATTTTGATGGAGTTATCATTGGTCAAACAAAAAAAAAAATTATAATCAAATTGATTTGAAAGGATTTAGAACAGACCCGAAATCTGCGTTGGATTTTAATAAAATGCATATGTTTTTTACAAATATAAAAATTTTATTTATCAATTTTGGCTGAGCAGGCAATTCCTGGGAGTAATTTACACTATTAAACATTTTAAAAAAAATCATATTATCCCCTAAGTAATTTTTATCTTAACAATAAAAATTTAATATCCATTACAATTTTATTAGCTCATTCTTATGCAGAATGAATGAACAAATAAAATGAAATGATTACAGGTGCAAAAAAATTGTTTAAAGAAGAAAAGTTAAAACAGAGAAATCTTTCTTTCTTTTATTCTCGTTAACTCTTATCAAATCATACTCCACATATACCAGTCCCTTCATCCAAAGTTTGTTCAAATTTCAAATCTTAAAAAAAAAAAAAATGTTATTGAAGTTTTTTCGAATCTTTCAAATCCATTCATTATTTGTCTCTGATTAATTAATTACTTTTAAAGTGACGGAAATTAATCAATTCGTGATATAATTCTTGATATTGGGAAACGTTTACAGAATAGATCATCTTGAACACCTATTAGTCAAATGGAGACTTTTAATCCCGACAAGAGGAAGTATATGAAAATCTTAGAGAGAGAAGGGACATCATGGCATTGCAACTAATTTCAAACTAAAGATAAATAACTATATATATATATTTAGACATAATATTTCAAATTTAATAAAAAGAATATATACGTTCCCCGAAACTACAGTTTAAGGACCTGAAGGAATGCTATCAGAAGAGCCCCCTAAATTCACCCTCCATTAAAATTATCTCTAAACGCTTCACCGGATCTATCTAGATGGATAGTCCTGAACATAGACTAACAACGTGTGTACCCTAGAACAGTTAGTATAGTGTCTTGTAGGCTATAATAAATTCATTATTTTGTTTTCACTAAAATATAATTTTATTTTAATTACTTTTAATGGATTTTATTCAATGTTCATGGCCTTTATTTAATACTTACTAACATTTAATCCATATGATTATTTATCATCATTATGGTAAATAAAAACAATTCAATTTAATATTTGTTTATTATTTTAAACCATATATATATATATATATATATATATATATATTTATATATATATATATATATAAGATAATAGAACTTCCTCCTACGAGATGGATCTTCCTCCTACGAGATGGATCGAGCAAAAGTTCAAATTCATAAAAGAAGGTTTTAGTTTTGTACTTCCTGTACAAATAGATTTATAAAAGAACACATACCTCCATTGGAAATGATTGCAGTAATATTAAAGTAACTTAACAAATAATAATTCATATTTTTAGCACATTTATTCTATATTACAACATTTCCATTTACATAAGAACAAAAAAAATAAAATAAATAAATAATCACAAAAAAAAAAAAAAAAAGGAACTACACTGAAAGATCAATAATTGAAAAATAAATAAATATATAAAATACGAAATGAAAGAATGAAAAAATGGATTCAAAAGTAAACGGAAATATTCCGTTGACTGTAGAGTATTTAGAGATGTAGATAGTTGAGGTAGGCAGTCATAGATACACAGCAAATCAAAATAATATTTTAATTTATAATGCCGACGTTTCGTCTTGCATTGCAAGCCTTCATCAGGGCTAGAAGAAAAGAAAACAAGCAAAAAGGTATGACTAAATTTTCTACAATTTTAGTCTAATTTTCTAATTTTAGACTAATTTTCTACAAACCGAAACGTCGGCATTAAAATAAAAATATTATTTTTATCTGCTGTGTATCAACCCCCCAAACTGCCTACCCCAACAATCTACTACTCTAAACGGAAATATTTTATTTAATTTCAGCAACAAATGGAACATTTCGATCTTTATGGATAAGTTTATTGGTCACAAAGTAAGGAGAATTGAGGATTTTTCGAAGGATTTTGGACTGTGAGGATTGGAGACGAGCAAAATTTTACGACTCAGTAGAGCCCCAAAGCTCAACTCCGTATGTCCAAATACGTCTAATTACTGCCATGTAAATGAGTCTCTTGTAATTAATCGGAAGGTTTGAACGTTTTTCTTGTGAATGAAGAAGTCGAAAAGAGCCGTTCCTTGTCGTTTCAGTCTTGATTTAATTTTTTATATTTTGAAACTATAAATTTGCATATATTGACAACCATATAGTTTTATTTTGTGATAAAGCTGTAAAATTGATTAAAAAAATAATATTACTGTTAATTAGAGCGATTGGTCAATTGTGCTTTAAATAAAATCATAAATTGAGGAATTGATTAGGTTTATAATTCACAGGAGACAAGACATTTGCAGTTTGTACTATCGCTCATGCGTGCGCTGCCCCAGTGTACTTTGCCAAGTTGCCATCAATTCCATGTGGGACTCTAAGGCACTAAATCCATGGTAAGTGTTTGATAGAAGGCGAAGGCTTTACGGGCGATCCTATCGAGCCAAAGGTGTTAAGAGCCTTAGCAGAGATAATTTTTATTGTTTTCCACTATTTGTCTTGTCAACGTTCAACTAGGTCACAGCTCTGTCAGCGGCCGTGTCATTTCGCTAAGTGCTCTCCTCATCGCTCTATAGGCAAAGTGGTTATTGAGCCATTGATTTATTGATTTGATTTTAACTTATTTAATAAAGTTGAGGTATCTCATTTTTTAGAAAGTCTCTCACAAATTCAATTTTATGAAATCCATCACTTAGAATCTTAGGATCTTGTAGGGGCGGAAAACGATTTTTGAAATTTAATCATGCAGTATGGGAAGAAGATACAAAGAAACAATATATAGCTAAACAATTTTTAAACAAACCCTTATATTGAAATCAATTATTATTATTCGTTACAGCCAGCTAAGGACCGCGTTTGAGCCACCAAGTGAGCTTTACGCTTTCTCCAATACTCCTTTATCTGTTCACTTTTCTCTTTCCTCTCTTCTGCCGTCCATTTTCTCCTCTGTCTTGGAAACTTTCCCACTCTTTAATTTTTTGTCTATAGTTGTTCTGTCTTCAATTTCTTATTTATTTAAGCCAATATCTTTTAAATCTTTGTGTACCTTCTGAAGCCAATTGGGTTTACCTATTAATCTTTTAAAAGGTTGCACAATTTTTCTTGTTAATCTGCTTGAACTCATTCTTCATTTATGCCCTTAGAACATCAGTCTCCTTTTCCTAATTTCATCGGTTATCTTTTCTATATGTTTGTATATTTCAGTGTTGTTTATCAATTGGGAAGTTTCTCCCACTGTTCTGTTTCCCAATATCTTTCTCACGATCTTTCTTTCCTTTTTCCTGATTTCTTCATCGTCTTTTATTGTTCTTAAAATTAGTGTCTCAGCTGCATATAAATATCCTGGCCGAATTACTGTCTTGTAATGACGAGTTTTTGAGGTTCTGGACAGAAAATTTGGCTGGGTGACTTCTCCTTGATACTTAAATTTGTTCGTTCTTCTTATATTAACTTTGATGGTGCACTTTTTTTGTTTATCATTACCTCAGTTTTCTCAAAGGAGGTTTGCAATCCTGCTTTTTCCGCTGTTTGTTAATCAGCGAATGAAATCAATATTAATAACTATTTTTTTTTAAATTTGAATTTTTATTTACACTTGTAAGCCAAATTAACAACCAGCGTATTTACTGGATTACTTGAAGGTCACGAAGGGAAGTAAAACCATATGGCAGAAGCCCTCCTTCTTGCCTTAATTTTTTTTTTTTTTTTTAATCTAGCTCAGGAGATTCTCATTCAGCTCATTATCAGGACTCTCTGGGCGTAGTATGGAATTATGGCCATGTCGTTTACGAGCGTTATGTAATATCTACTATTTTTTTTATGAAATCGTTTGTAGAGTTTCCGTATTTGTTCATTAACAGTTGACATGCGACGTCAGTTAAGAGAGTTATGTTGCTTACACACTCTTTCATGATATCCAGAAATATTCGGATGTGGTAAATATTTGTCTTTTTGGTAGTTCTGGGCGAGTCCAAATAGGATTTAGTAAGTAATTATAAGTGATCATTTTGTAATCTACACATCAAGAAATAAAGGAAACTTTAAAAACCTTCAATCAAAGGCTAAAACTAAATTAAAAACAAAAATTTTCTATTTTTTTTTTCTATTTTTTCACTCCTAGCCATTCATTGTTTTTATATAGTTATGTATTAATAAAATTTAATCGTATTATTGTATATAATGATGAGATTATATAAACAGTACTCTAATAAGATACTAGTATCTTATAAATGTACTGTTCTACCTTCGGTTGTTTGGAAAAAGCAGGGTTTCTTTTGTTATCTTTAAATTAACTGTATGTAAAGAACGGTTTATATTGAATAGATTATTTTCTTGTATATATGTCGATATTTATTATTCCTCTACTAAACAAAAATGTTTTTTTAGACCTCGGATAATATTTCACTACTTGGATATAATTCAGAGTTCATCTATGTGAGATACCACCCTTAAACGCAAGGTTAATGGTAGAAATGATTAACGATATTCTGTTTGAAAACGACAGTGAAAGCAATTGAAAGATCTCAAGCATAGAACGGTCATAATAAAAATAACAAAAAAAAATTTTTAATTATATTAAAAAAAAAACATTATTAGTCTAAAAAACACTCCGTTACACACCAGCCAAATTGCAAAAAACGGAAGAACAAATATGTGATAAACAAAAACCTGTATCTTCATGTACACATGGCTATAAAACTATAAACAAAGAACCTCGAACATTGCCGATGTCAAGTAATGGTTAGCTTGAAAGACTAGTCGGCCCTAGAGATGTTCTGTAAACTGTTAATTAAGGTGATCTCTCTTTAAGAGTCATTAAAGAGAAAATAAGGATAATCTAAATAGGAAATTTAGTTTATAAAAAATACATTAATGCTATAAATTATTGAAAAATTTCTTGATGTTTGACGGGGCTACATCCTCCGCACATTTACGACATTGTTCTGCACTGAACTGCTTATGCAAACATATTACAAATATAAATCAATACATAGTTCAACTGCGTGAATTTATGACTAAGTTAATTTTTAACTCAAAATAGAAAAACGAATCTATAGTCTTTAAAATTAAAATTTATATTTACACATTCCAAAAAAAAAAAATGTTGTTTATTTTTCTAATAAAAGGGGGTTAAAAAAAGAAAAAAAATGTCCATCAAAACATTGTTACTTTTTTCGTGAAAGCAAAAAAAAAAAAAAAAAAAAAAAAAAAAAAAAAAAAAAAAAAAAAAAAAAAAAGATCAAAGTAACATACACATTTAATCAGCGACAAGATAGAAGAGTATACAGAAACGAGACAAAGAGAGGATTATGTTTCAAACACACATGGGTATATTTTATTTATTATACACATATATATTTTCCTATTAACTGTTGATATTAAAATTGTATACATGATACAACCCCTGTTATCCTAGGAAATGATGGGTATCGGGGTTCAAGGATATTTTAATTAAAATATTCAAAATTACATAGGAATGAATGTATGTTTTTATACGTAAATGTATTGAATTTCGTTTAGAGAAAAAAAAATCAGTAATTTTAGAATGTTTTTTACTAAACATTTATTTTTTAATTTCATTTCTCATGGCCCGAAGCAAGAAAATAATGTTATAACTAGAGACCGGATTTTTGTGCAGTAAAAAATCAATAAATGTGCAGTAAAAAACTCAAAACATGCAAAATCGTGCAGTAAAAAACTCAAAACGTGAATGTAAAAACTTAATACATATAGCAATCCATTTATTAAAAAAAATATGCAAAACTTAACCAGCCTTGAATAAACTTAGGGACATTTCAACTAACTTTTCGTTTTAGTGATAATTCAATCTGAAATACTGGAATAAAAGGAGATGAAAAAAAATTTTAATTAAAAGAAATATAAAATATCTTTATTAAAATTTCCTTTTAGGTGGAAACAAAATATAATTAAATGTTTTTGAAAAATAAATTAGTTTTTAAAAGTTTCGTGAAAATGTACATTATAAATTTAGAAACATTTCTCAGTAAAATTATGCCGTCTGTCACTTAATAAAATGTTCTTTAGCAAAGAAAAGGAACGTTCTACATCTATGGACGTGACAGGACAATTTTTGTAGCATGCGATTGTGGATGGATCCAGATCATCAGCTTCTATTTCCTTTCCGTTGATACAATGATTTAATCTTTTTTAACGAATGTAGCCGTAGTTTTTCTCAATGATTTACTCGAATTTTGAAAATAAACGCGAATTTAATGAAGATAAAATCGAATTTGAAAAAATATCTTCCCTTTTCATTTTCAATTCGTTTTAAGCTTTCTTCGAGAGTTTCAAACAAATATCAGCTCTGAATATTCATTGGTCCATTGTTTCAATTTTGTAGAAACACTCGCTGACGTATTGGCATTTTCAAAGTTGATAGTTAAAAATCTTGTCAACAACTAGCCCTTTGTGCTAAATCAGAAGTGGGGAATGAAATTTTCTGAGGAAACGTCTTAGTTCTAGAAAGTACGTCGATCTCCAATGTTTGCCTAAATCCTCAAAGCTCCTAATTCAATACGATCATTTAAAAGTATTAGGTCACAAATGCATTTGATTTAAGCGACTTTATACTTTCAATTTAAAACTAATTAACCTATTTAATATAAATAATTGTTATAAACGTTGCCTAATAATCGTAAGTAAAATTTTCAAAAAATAAATGGTTAAGTGAATAAAATTATATGAATTTGGTTCAATTGTGCAATTTCGTGCAGTAAAACCCGAATTCGTGCAATTAAGCTCAAAAAGTCAAATTTGTGCAATTTCGTGCAAAATAAATTTAAGAATAAGAATCTTTATTATATAAATGAGATAACTACTTGGGTTAGAGAGCGCTAAATCAAAGCGAACTAAATGTGCAATAACACAGGGATCCGGTCTCTAGTTATAACCAACGTTCTCATTTTTAGATTAGTTGAGGTGGAAGTTTCGTTGCATCAAATGCATGGTTGAGTTTTTAATACGTCATACGTATTCATTTTTTAAAAATAAAATTAAAAAATGGCCCTATATATATTTTAAATTTACACTTTAGAAGACATACTGGGTTCGGCATTGCTCAAAATAAAATATTTTTTATTAAAGGTTCGATCATGGATATATTTTTATTGGAAGAAAACCCAGTTTTGCGATAAACATTCACAAAGGCAATATCCGAACGCCGGAGGAAAGAAAAATTTCAGGCATTCGAATTTTCAGAAGGAAAAAAAAAAAAAAAAAAAAAAAAAGGAGAAAAAATGTATCGGACTTTCAAAACAAGCTTTGGAGCAAGTACCTGTTTATTAAATCTCGTGCCGGGTTCATCTCCGCAAGAATTTAAGGCAACAGAAGGTAGAAATTTGCCTTCAATATACTGGATTCTAAGTAACTCGATCTGAATATTTTCTATCTTATCATAAAATTATGCCAGTACTTTACTTTAAAAAAAAATTAAACGCGTTAATAAATCATTTATAATCACCTTTTAATAATTTGAAGAAAACAAAAACATAATTGGTAAAAAACTATTTCGATTTTCGCACCATCATAGCTTCTAGCATCTATTTGATATGGATCAATAAATAAACGTACCGTTAGACAATTTTATAATATATATATATTTGTTTTCATTAGCTCATTACAATCCTATTACACATTCCAATCTAAATCCTTCGAAAAATCATAAACTGATCCAAAAAGATCTTTATTTTCCATATTCAATAATGTAGTTGATTAACTGTAAACCAAATACCCACCCTTTCATAGAATACTTCGTACCTGCTCACAACCACTAATAGCTCAAAAAAGTTAGAAGTGCTTCTAATGCGTAGATAGTTCATTAAAAATTATTTATTTATTTATGGCGTTACTGCCCTTCAAGGAAAAGGGCCTTGTCACAAATTGCTTGACAAGCTGTTCTATTTAAAGATTGCCTAATGTCTTCTTCGGCAATCGAATGTATTTTAAGAAAAAAAAAAATACAACAGAACCTCAATAATCCGACCCGCGGAGTCCTGCGGTGGGAAACAATATTTTATCGGAGTCCTTAATCGTGCAGTAAAATTGTACATTTTTGTATGCAAAAGTTCGGGTAGTTTTGATTTTTAGTTTTTTTTGTTAGTGTTTTGCTTGTGTAGGAAAAACCAAGTTTTGGATGTTGAAAAGCCGCCGCTCAGTAATTGATAGCGTCAAATACTTCGAATTTTCTACGCCTTTTTAGAATATCTGCTGCACGGTTGATTTTAATGAAATGCTTGTGTATTATAAATTAGACTAGAGTATATTTAATACCATTTGAGAAGAAAATAAGCTCTGTAGCTTAAACATGGACTAAGATTCGAACTTTTAAATTTTTTAGATCACCTCAAAAAGTTGTAAAAATTGTTTTGTTTTTTAAACGTTTTTTGCTCTCTATGTCTTTTTAACGACGTTTAGAGGACACTTAATTTTACATTATCATTAAGAACATATACAGTGGAATCTCGATATAGCGAATTCCTTGATAAATCGAATTTTTTCTATTCCCCTTGAATCTGCCTATTATTCCTATGTTATTTTTACCTTTACATATCGAAGGATTGGTTAAGAAGACCTTGATGTAAACGAATTTTTCATCATAAAACCTCTATATCGAAGTCGATTTGTTAAATAAGTAGAGATTAGACTGATCAAAAATTCTACGAAGGATTAACTGTAACTCCCATCCTGAGTTTCTGATAAATAAAGTAAATGATAAGTTTCATTTTCTGTTGTTCCTCAATTTTTTTTTTTTTTTTAATTCTCGAAAATGGTAAAGCATAGAACCCTTTCGAATGAAGAAAAATTGAAAATTATTCAAGCCGTAAATCCGGTCTTGACAGAAAGAGCGATATTCCAAAAAATATAGGAATACCGATTTTAAGAATAATAAAGGCAGGACGTCTCCGATGGGCAGGGCATATAGTTAGAATGAGCCCAGATCAGATTCCTAGAAGAATTCTAGATGAAAAGGTGTATGGCACGAGAAGAGTGGGAAGACCTCAGCTACGATAAGATGATGGAGTGGCAGCGGACGCAAGGACCATCTTGGGGATCCGCAACTGGAGAGCGGCGGCAGCAAACAGAGAGGACTGGCGGTCTAAGGTGCAGGAGGCCTTGACTCTTCAAGAGTTGTTGCGCCATTGATGATGATGATGATGATTTTTCAAAGGTTTTTATTATTTTAATAAAATATGTAAATATTTTTTATTGTTACATTGAGTATTTTAATATAAACCTCTTCTAACCTCTGTGTATCGAAATCAGTCAGAAATCACCTCAAGAAATCGAAACTCGAAATATCGAAATCCTCGATAATTCGAAGTTTTCTCGTTCCTCTTGAGTTTCGATATATCGAGGTTCTACTGTATCACACTGTATAAAACATTTCTATGCTATGGTAACAGATTAGTATATCGGTGTATAAAGCGTACGTATCTATTCCCTATACTTTTTTTACAAGTTAATATATAACTTTTAATATACTTATAATATACAATGAAAACCATGTGCTTCATTGAAATATCCGGTTAATCCGACCTTTTAACGATTCCGCCCTACCCCTTGATTTCTTAAGAGTCGGATCTACAGTACATAATAAAAATTAATAAAAAAAAAAAATGAAGTATAGGGTGATCCAGACCTTGACTAATTTAGTAATTCCTGACCATCCGCTCTTCCATAGGATTGTAAACCATTCAGTCATAAATAGCTTAATGAACATTTCGTGAGTGATAGACACGTTTGGAATTTCAACCACCTAAAATCAGTTCACACGGATGGAATACTGTATCATAATACCTTGTTCTTATCTCTATTAAAAATCTAAAATTGTATTAGATCCAGTATAGCAACGGGATAGCTATTGGGACGAATCCAAATGATTTCGACTTCACTTGAGGGAGTTTTGCCATTCTGCCGAAGGTGATGCCCCCACAATCCTACAGAATACTATCCTGAGTTCCCCTCACATTTCATGCTTTTTGTGTCGAAGCGTTATTCCTCTGAGAGGGCGAACATCTCCCCGCCCCCCCCCCATCTGAGGAATACAGAAAGGATCTGGTCTCCTTATAGAGTCCCTCCCTCGAATAAATGTCCTTATTGTGAGGAGTTACTCTTTTGGATCCAATAAATAGGAGCTGGCAGCTTTATCCCCTTCTGGCCAATAAATCCTTACAGCGGGTAACAGCTTCATTCGGGTAGTAATTTGTTTGAGACCAGCAATTTATAAATCACACAAATAAATATTTTTAAAATATACACAGTTAATATATATATTTTTTTCATTATCACTTTATTGTAATTTACAACTGTACAAATATAAGTCAAGTAAATGTGTTAAAAACGTTTACAATAACATGCCAAAACTTAAAAAGAACTACTCATCAACAGCACTTCAATAATAAATCTACACAAGAAGATCTCTAGACCATCTTCTTTTCAGACGCCTCGGAGGATTATCGGGAATTGAGTGCGAAGCAAGTTGAGAAACTAGGGGATTAGAGTGGTTATGGAGCTTACTATGAAAGGATTGGTATCTGGTTTAGGCTAAATCAGCAACATTTTGAACATTAAGATCTTTATGGATAAGTTTATTGGTGACAAAGTAAGGAGCATTGAGGATTTTTGGAAGGATTTTGGATTGTAAGGGTTGGATACGGGATGGATTAGATGGTTTAGTAGAGCCCGAAGCTCAACTCCGTACGTCCATATAGGTCTAATTACAGTCGTGTAAATGAGTCTTTTGTAATTAATTGGGAGCTGTGAAACATATTTTTTTTAATTTAATTGTATAACGCAGTGAATATAACTCGTAGTTGAAGCTCCAAGACAAATGTAGTAGATCCCACAAGCATAGTAGTAATGAAATAAAATGAAAAATAAATTAATCTGGAAATAATTTTGAACTATTTGAGAAAACAAGTCCAAAATCACAGGCAGCTTTTTAAAACATTCTGTTTTAGTGTAATTCGAAAATTGAAAAAAAAAAAAAAATTACAAATTATCTATATTTTACAATGGAATGTATATACATGTCTAAAAATGCTGAATGTGTTTTAATGGTGACCATAGAGATTACGACTTGCCTACTTTTACAGAATGTTTAGGACACCAATGTAGGTTGCCCTGAGTAATGTCAATTTGGAAATATTAGTAATGTCATATTGGAAAATATTTTGGACGAAAATCGAATTATGTAGTTTTTCCTAAATGGTATAGAATTGTTCCCTAAGAATAACACAATGGCACTGTAAGAAATTATTGTAGTCTTGCTAGATTAATTTTGAACAGTGACATTAATTAATATAATAAAAAAGAAAAATATATAAAAAATAACAAAATTGTAACAGATTTAATTATACTAATAATAAAAAAAAAATATATCGATGATTAAAATATATATATATATATATATATATATATATATATATATATATATATATATATTAGGTTAGAAAGTTTTTTGCGAACAATAAGACCTATACGTTATAGACGCAATAAGACAAAATCACTGAAGGACGAAATTACCATCAAAGTTCTCCTTTCTTGAAAACATTTTTAGTAAAAATAGTTTTTATTAAACATGTTATAGTTGATTAAAACTAAATGAATGGATACTATTAAGGATATAATTATGTATGATGAAAGTATATAATTAAATATTACCTTAAAGTGATAAATTTCACTTTATTTTTACGGATTTTTTTTTCTTTTAAACGTACATAGAGAACGTAGGATGAGAAAGAGCTTACTGGAGACGGTTTCGAAGTATGCTTATTGTTATTAGTGCTATATGGTTCATCAATATCATGTATACAATTTAAAATAAAAAATAAAAAAAATGATTATCATCCGAAAATGTCTATATCACGAATAACAGTAAAAGAAAAAGTGATTTCCTAGATTTTAAAATAGTTGTTATATATATTTTCAGTATTTTTTTCATAATCGCGTTGAGAGTTTTCATGAAATTCAGTAGAGGATGAATAAAAAAAAAAGGAATTAATGATATAAAAAAAAAAAATATTAAAATTGTGTAAATTAAACTTTTTATAAAATTTCAATTACAATCACGAAAAAGAACTATTTAAATACTAATGCTTCAGTATTTTGGAATCTGGTTTGGTAAGCCTGTTGTTATTCAGCTGAATTTTGAGACACATAAAATAAAAAAAATAATTAATCGTATTTACTCATATGATTAAGTTTTTTTTTTTTTTGCTTGTTTTTTTTTTAATACGCTTTTATTAACTTCACTTGTATGACGGGATCTTTCATCGCAATTTTCACCAATTTCCAGCTATCTCATTATCTTGAAAATTTCCGCACATATCAAGGTCCAATGACAATACAATAATTGCACAAATTTGTTCTAATGTTCTCACTTAGATAGGATTTTTACAGTAAAAATTTGCCAATTTCTACTCAGAGAAATGTCAAAAAAAAAAAAAAATGATTTGTTGATTTTGGACTAACTGTTATAAAAATACAAACAAATCACAAATATTACAGGGGAATTAGCTTTGAACCTTGAACTGAAAATATTAAAAGGTTTGACTACTGCGAATTGTTCACCACAGTTAGTTTTTTTCAACCGACTTCAAAAAAGAGGTTCTCAACTCGTCTGTATTTTTTTTATTTATTTATTTTTTTTGTGTATGTTACGCGATTACTCTGTCAATTCTGAATCAATATTGATGATTCTTTTTTAGATCGGTAGGGCATACTTCAGAGGTGGTCCTATTAAAATTATTTTAAAATGAACGAAGCACTTTTTAAGAAAAATCAAAAAAACAGTTTAAAAAATCACTTATTAACGGTTTTTCTGATTTTTCTTAAGAAGTACTGCATTGATTTCAAAATATTTTTTATGGAACCACCTCTGAAGTATGCCCTATCGATCTAAAAAAGAATCATCAAAATTGATTCAGGATTGACAGAGTAATCGCGTAACATACAAAAAAACAAATACAGATGAGTTGAGAACCTCCGTCAATTCTTAATCAATTTTGATGATTCTTTTTTAGACCGGTAGGGCATACTTCAGAGGTAGCCCCATAAAAAATATTTTGAAATCAACGCAGCACTTTTTAAGAAAAATCAAAAAACCAGTTAATAAAAATCACTGTTATATAACCTTACATTTTAAACATATTTATGATTATGACTATTTAAAATCTCCATAGCAACTAAATCTCCGTCCTAAAGAATAAAGAAATATCGCCACTGGTGGAAGGCGGTGTCTACTTTTAGGCACCCTCTTTTTCTGAAAGCTCAGTTGAAAGTTATATGATAAATTGGTACCAGGTATTTAATTTTCTTTATCAATGATTTTATATGAATGTACAAACAACATACACATACCCATTAATGAAAAATATACGTAATGATTTCAACTCCCATTTTGTGTTCAATTTTCCCAATTACATGAAGGTAAGTGGAATGATAACCTCGATAAGTCTTTGTTCAGTAACTCGAACTATTTTTCAGGGTAGCTTGAAGATCGAGAATTGACTATAAACAAAAATACACTCACCACTAAAAAGTGAAAAATAAAAATAATTTTTAGAGAAAAAACAAAGCCGACTTCGAGATTAAACCTACTTACACGAACTTAACTAAAAAATAAAAAATAATATTTTAATTGCTTCAAAACAAAAACCGTAAAATGAAAATCAATGAAATTATCGATACTTATATACCTATTCACAATTTATGATCAGTTATTTTTGGAGTCAGTGCCAGCCAAGAATGGCAGTTTGATCCTGCCTCTGCAATACACTTTCGAATGGCCCGAGACAGCGGTGTGGCGGTGATGAAACAGTGGGAGGGCCTTTACAATTACCATTTCTTTTCAAATTCTGTTAGTTTTGGTTGGCACCGACTCCAAAAATAACTGATCATAAATTGTGAATAGGTATATAAGTATCGATAATTTCATTGATTTTCAATTAACGGTTTTTGTTTTGAAGCAATTAAAATATTATTTTTTATTTGTTAGTTAAGTTCGTGTAAGTAGGTTTAATCTCGAAGTCGGTTTTGTTTTTTCTTTAAAAATTATTTTTTGTTAGGTTTGCTGTGAAAGCGTGTTAAACGATAATATTTTTTATATTTATGAACATCAACAGAAATTCAATTTAATGTTTAAAAAAACTTTTACAGTGTAAATATTACAATCTGTCTCACCAAAGGGTAGTTAGTAATATTCACATTTAATTAAATTACTTTCCTGTAAGATTACTGAAAAAAAAAATGAACAAACCGACCTATGATTGACATTCTGCTCATAGAAATAAGGGGGGAAAAAGGAAAAAAAAACAGAAATTTAGTGTGGGAAATTTAAATAGAAATTCAACCGTAATTTAAATTTATTACGCCTCTCAGAGTTTTATATTTCAGGATGAGAGGGTGATGGTCTACTTTCGACTATATTTCACAATGTCCCTCAAGAGCCCTTTCGGCATCCTTGTTTATAGCCCAAGCCCCGCGAAAAAAAAAAAAAAAACATTTTACACCCGATATCATTGTCATTTCCCCCCTAATTTTCTAAAAACAACAAAATTATTTAAATACCAAAGAACTATAAATATACCGTTACGAAACTAATGAAATACGAAGTGCGGAAACATTGAAATATATGCTCATAACGCAAGGGCCAGAGTACAGTCCTATGTTAATTCAAATTATCGTAACTCTGGTGTTCGGAAACCGCATCAGGAAATGCGCTTGTATTCAGTAGCATCCGTGTGGCATGCAACTGCGTGTTCTGAATATAATATCAACATAGTCTGTTAGCACATTTAGCGATATATGCATTAATGGGCCCATCTATTGTAGTACAAAATATGTATATTATACGATATAAATAGAAATGGGACGACTATTCGGTCACTATTAGGGAAAGTCGGCTTTTGTAGACGGAGATTAATCAGAAAAAGCACCTAATAGACGGTCATTTGTTTTCTTTTATATTCCTACGCTTTAAAATAGTTTAATTGAAATGAAAACATGGCCTTTATGGATTATAAATTTTACTTGAGATATTTTTACTTTTTGATTTATTACAAAAGGCTCATTTACATGACCGTTATCAGACCTATTTGGTAATATGGAGTTGAGCTTTGGGGCTCAACTAAAACTTCTATTTCTTCCATACAGATTGTAACATTTACACTGTAAAATCCACTAGTTTCTCAACTTGCTTCCCATTCTATCCCGATAACCCTCCGAGGCATCTGAAAAGAAGAGAAGAAGCCTAAGAGATATTCTAGTGTAGAATTTTTATTCAAGTAACACTGATAAGTAGTTATTTTCAAGTTTATTGTAAATTTCATTAAATGAGAAGAAAAAAAATTGTTTAATCCAGGAAAAGGAACTCTGTTTGTTGTGACCAATTATCGAACTTTAAGAAAGATCATGATATTAAAAAAAAATAAATTCGATAACTTCTAGAATACTGAATAAAGGACTAAGAAAGATCATGATATTAAAAAAAAAATAAATTCGATAACTTCTAGAATACTGAATAAAGGACTTAGTAAACAACCATATTTTTTTCTTAAACTGCAGTTGCGGTATTGTGTAATAATTATGAAAAAAAAGAAGATATAGGATAACCCGTCAAACATAAACATAAAACATCAATTACTTGTAAAAAGACTAGTAGAAGCAGTCATTCAAGCCAGAGAGAGCAAATATGTCTTATTAAATATAAATTAAAAATTAAAAAATTAAATTTTAAAAAGTCAAAATTTTAAAATTCGAAAATAGTTTTCAAATAAAAAATTCCAATCAATCAGAACTAAATAATGTATATTACATCAGATATAAATTTAATCACTAAGAATATGAAATAATATTTTTATAGCAAATGTTTTTGAAAACAAGTGAATTAGAAAAAATATGGATTTGCATTTAAATCTGTGGCCTTATTTATAATTGATAATAATTAATATCCAATTGAAAATAAATATTTTCAATTCAATATTAGCATTTTCCATATTGGAATTAAGCTAAGAGCGATAGAAACGTACTGCTCAAATATCAAAAGAACAATAAATAAATTATGAAGAAGCTATCGCAAAAGAAACCACTTTTCAGACACGAACACAAGAGGGCGTACAACATTCACGCATTAAATTATTTCCAACTCTCGTATACGATTCTCTTTGCCTACCGGAAAATAAGCCATTCCTTAAAATTACGAATTGATCTTTGCGGACTTGGAAAATTAAAATATTTCAACACTAACCACCCGTGTTGACTTGATATTCCTATCGTATAAAATTCACTTTATGGCTAACGAGGGAACGCTAATTCCAGCTAAATACAGAAGTATCGTCGTTAATAAATGACTAATTTCCCCTGTGGTTATTTTTCCGAGTGCACAATTATTCAAAGTGGTATCTGATCCTTTGACTAATTCTCAAAGAGTTAACCAGCTACTGTGAACTCTAGCATTAAGAATTAACGCAGAGTACAAACTCAATATTCGATGAATAATAAATACGATTTAGATAAAATTTGTTTCTAAACAAAATATTACTTATCAATGGGAAAACAAAACAATTAGTGAAACTAGATCAAAAATGCAGATGCTGATATAGGACAATTCAAAGACTTTTTTGAGAAAATCGCGTTTTTTACCATACAAGCTGTAATATTTCCTCTTTGTTTAAACATATTTTTTTCAAAGTTTGCCCACATTTTCGGATTTAGCATTAAATTTCGTATAAGAACAGAGTAAATGTAACATTGAATTTTACAAAGTTGGGACCTAAAGAACAGCTGATCTTTACCTTATTTCGGGAAGCCTCATAATACTTCAACGCTCACCGTTTATCGAAAGAAACTATCCACAAAAATGCAAATTTCCCATAAACTTCCTAATTTAACCAGCTTTCACTCTTATGATCGAATAATTGATCCGTATCATTTCATGGAAAAATTTTCTTTTGAAACCGGAAAAACATGGCGTTTTCATTTCACATACAAATCAGTTACTTTTGTAAAAAGACATTATGATAATCGATTAATTGAGATATGTATTTTAAACATAATAAACTCTTCATTTTTTTTTTCTTTTTTTTTTTTTATGATTATCAGAATCTTTCCTAATGTTCAACAATTAATGGGGAAAAAATCCTATTCCTTAAGTAAATAACAAACTTTAAAGATGAATCTAAAATTAAAATTATATTCAATAAAACCATGTTTTAATTTCAATCTATTTTTAGCCATGATAAAATAGCTGACTAGTTGGCCATTTCTAATTAATATATTTATTCTGTGTATGAAAGCGATAAGGTGAACTTTTCGTATGTTTTTAAAACCGACATTGAAATTTTGTATTCAAAATTGGTGTTCGAAGAAAAAAAATCCAAGAGTAGTAGCATACAATTCGTAATTGATATAATTTATTTTGGATTTTCCGAAAACAATTTCATTGTATCTTATGTATAAAGTTCAGCTTGGATAGGAGGAAGAAAATCAAGGTTGTTGAGTTAGGAATTGTGATGTTTTAAAAAAGTATTATAGGAAAATTTCACAACTTAATAGAAAAAAAAATATTGTTTAAGCTTATTATTAGCTGATATAAATAAATTAGTAATTGAGGAATTAGAATAATTACTCAATGTACGTATATGAATTTGCTTGAATAATTTCGCTTTGTTTTCCTAGATAAATATCTATCTATCTATCTATATATATATATATATATATATATATATATATATATATATATATATATATATATATATATATATATATATAATCTATGTATCGAAGTGCTGGTTTCTGTTTTTGTTTTTTTAAAATTTTTATACAACAGATGTAGAATTTTGAAAATGAATTGTAAATAATTAAAAACTGAAATAATTTTAAATTATGATCAGCTTTCGTTCGTAGATAAATGCTTTGACAAGACACGAGTATTGCCGGGACTGTTGCTATAAGGCCCTTATTGAACGTAAGGGAGAACAGGATGCGGTGAGTTTCCGAAGAAGGGTGAAATTAATTTGGTGGGATTTGTTTGAGTTGGTCTTAATCCACCAATTCTGAAACCTTTCAACAAGGGTTGCGCGAAACTCGATTGTTGTTAGCGCCAGAGGGGGAGGGGGGGTTCGAAAGGTTATTATACTCCAATAACACACGTGTGCAACCGACATGTGTTCCGTCCTCTAAACATGTGTTGAAAGGTGCCAGGAAGTATATTTAGCAGTCTAATGGCTTTTATCTCCTTGTCAATTAGTGTTCAACGTGTAAACATAAAACTTAGTCGCAGGATTCAGCAGTCTAGGATTCATTTCAAGGAAAAAAATCGTTTTAATTTTCTAGGTAGTCTACATAATGTCGGTAATATAAAAAAAAAGAAAGAAAAAACCTATAAATAAAAATTTAAAATATCCTGGATTCAATTTGTCAGAATTTACTTAAGAAACACATACAGATAAAAAAAAATATATGAACACCAAATTTAGAAAAAAAAAAAAAAAATTTTTTATCTCTTTAAAAACAACATATAAATTTTAATTTTATTCAATTTTTTTTTCTAAAATTAACATTATTTTTTTCTTCTCTTATCTCTTTAACCCTTTAACAGGCAATGTATCCTGGAGGATACACATATTTAATGCCTTTTGCTCAATAAATGACGTAATGTCCGACGCATTATCCTACTCATTATCGTTTAATATCCTTTATTCAACCTTAAATTTCATGATACATGTGTGGGGGTTAGCGTGGCTATAACCAGTCAAAGGAAAAAATGTATTCAAAAATCCCCGGCCTGCCCGTTACAGGGTTAATATTCACTCCCCTTTTTTATCATGTCTTTCTGTTTCGTTTTATTCTAGCCCTGATAGAGGCTTGTAAGACGAAACGTCGGCACAATACATTCAAATTTATATTTTAAGTATGTTCAATTCTTTGACTGCACACTCTAACTACCTATATCTTAGGCAAGGCGCATATTGGGAAGCGCATAATGCCACGCAGATTTCTCCCACTTTCGCCTAGTAGACACGTGTTTTTGTTAGTAAAATTGTGTTTATAAGAAAGTTTGGATTGAAGCAAGAACAATACTAGATTTATTAGATTTAAGCCCAGAATCTGAATAAAATTATTCTGATGAAGTTTAAATGCATTCATTGACAGCCAAGAAACTGAAACCTTCTAATACGTTTTATCTTTTTTCAAAACCATAAACAACTTAAAATTTCATAATTACACAATCATAACTATTCACGAAAAACCAACTGCACTAAGGTGGTAGAGAGTGATAAACTCGTGAGTCACATTTACCACGTGGCATGAAAAACTGTCTTTAGGGTACTGTGCCACGCGTTTGTCGTGGCTCGTGACTCGCGAGTGTAGCGTCGTGCCGTCAATATCACAGTCATAACATTTTAATTCATATAATATAAACTAAAATGTAATGACTGTGAAGCTAAATACATAGGAAAAACTGGACGATCGGTAAATCATTGATAATAGTAATTAATTAACTAGGTATATGTTACCTAAATAATAAAATGGAGATTTCATTAAAAAATATTTTTAAACAATCAAAACAAAACTTACAGAGGATGATCAACCAAGGTAACGTAAAAGATTCTTACCTGAAAAATCAAACAAAATATAATAAATAATCATATACAATAATTAATGTTAAATAGTACAATTATAATTATCAAATATTATTAATAACAAAAGCAAATTGAAGGATACTAGTTTCAGATCAGCCAGGATCTGACGATTTCCTTGGTCACTCGTTCCTGACAAATTAGTTTTCGTCCTTAAGGATACTATATATATATATTTTCCAGGATTTAACGGTTTTAAACTTAATAATAATTATTTTTCAATGTCTAAAGTATTAAACCATTAAATATCTATTCAATGGATATCGACGTAAAAACAAAGTAATAATAACTAAACTAAACTAAAAAAAAAAAGTGCGTAGGATTAAGAGAGTTGATTCTTGGGAATGTAATAAATACTACGTTGGTTTCAAAATCCAACGAAATGAAATATGAGATTTTTCATTATTATTTATTTAAAAAACATTGGATATAATTTAATTAAAATTTATGTCAAAACAGATTTGGTTCTACATGATTCGTGACTTTAATCATATTTTCAGGTTTCTGAAACTGTACAAGCACATTAATATTATATGTGGTTATATTAATACTTAGTCTACTGTATAATAACAAGCTAAATAAATAAATTAAGAGTTGTGTCAAAAAAAAAAAAAAATTATATTTGATATCATATTCATATCAATAATTCACAATTATTATTTTTAATTTTATTAAATATCGCTATTAACTATACAAAAAAATGAACTGAATCGGATCACATCTGAATCTTATTCCCTTCTCAAACATGTGACCTAAAGAGAAGAATAAATTATTAACGGGGGAAGAGATTAGGTCTTTATAAATTAATAAAGGAGAGAAATATGGCCCTGTAATACTAACAGTTTCTCGACCATTAAGTCTTTAATAAATAAATAAATGAACAGGATGAACTAGGGCAATAGAGAAATTAATATAGATTTAAGAAGCCTATTTTAAAATAATGTAATGATCGGCAAAGCAAAGCTCAAGGGATACAAAGAAGAAGTTATAATTTCCAACTAGTAATCTTTATAAAAAATAAATAATAGACATTTATGATATTTACTTATTTTCCATTTAATTGTTATTAATAAAGCTATAAATATGTAGAGATACATTTGGATCCCAATTCATTTTAAAAATCGACTAGCTACTAGCATAGCCAGCTACCACAAGCTACCAACCATTCTGCAATAGAGTTTTGCAATAGTAAAACTATTGAACCTAACTGTAGAAAATTTTAACTACATACATCATATTCATAGTTCTAGGAAGAATAACAATAATTAAGTTGTCTATAATAATAACTATAATAATAATAATCACCGGATGGGTGACCTCGTGGAAGACCGAAGAGAAGATGGTTCGATGGCGTCTCCGAGGACTTAAAAGTTTCTAAAATATATTTAAAGCGAGCAGCTGATCGGGACGACTGGAGGAGGGCTGTGGAGCAGGCCAAGGACAGCTTCATGCGTCTGTCGCGCCAATAAATAAATAAATAATAATAATTTATAGTCTTGAGTACCAGAAAAGAGGTTTGTCAAACTGTCATATAATTTTATGGTTAGAAATTAAAATCCAACCAGGTGGATCGATAAAATTATTTCTGCCAAATCAAAATGTCGATTCCGTTTCTTTTTAATATTGTGTGTAAAAATATTATCCATGGGCCTAAAGTTGTGAGCACTGATAATGGAAGCACTGTTAATGGAATCCATTATCCGCTAGAGTTTCTTAATAGTCTCTGTCCATCTGGATTACCAACACATACATTATTATGTATATGCATTAATATATTATTATATTGGATGCCCAATTATGCCTTTATGTAATCTTCAAATACTTAATGAATGCTATTTTAACCATATTAATAATAATTATTATTATTATTGAAGTAATAATGCTCAATTCTATAATTCAACACAAGAATTTAATAGATAACAAATTAGAATAAATTATATAAGTTCTTTACTTATGAGAGCTGGCGAAGCCGCGACGGGGATGCTAACAATAAATATGTAGATGTAACCAAACAAAAACTAGAAAAATATCAAAATAATTTGTTTTTATATACTTAATTGATATTTAAAACTGTATAAAATAAATACAGTGCGGTACAATTATTAAAATGACTTATTCAATAAATATTCTACATTAGGAAGTCCCTGGGCCATATTCTTTTTAAACGCCACGGAGGGGTATTCGTGTGAGAAGCAAGTTGGGAGACTAGTGGATTCGAGTGGTAAAGTGGCTAGTCATGGAAGGTGGGTATCTGGTTTGGGCTAAATCTGTATCATATCATTTTGTTCAGTCAATAAAGGATTATAGAGTGCGTTTTCTGTAATCCAAGGTTTCTCTTCGGAAAAATGTTCAGGGGAGTTAGGAAATAAACATACTAAATGTCCTGGAGCTTTCGGGCCTGGGAACAGGAAGGGAGGCGCGAAAGATCCCTTTTTTGGATTTTGCGCTCATATCACAAAACGGTCAAAGGGTCAAATTATTGTTAGTTAAATTCTCTACAAATTTTATTATTATACACATTTTTCATATTCTGTACCGTTTCCGAGATATACGCTTGGCTAATGTGAACATTAAAAAAAAAAAAAAAATGTTTACCTCACGTTTTCTGTTAAACTTCCCTCCATATCTCCTAAAACGTTCATCCTACGTTTTAGGAAAATTAAATTTCCTTCAAAATACACATACATATGCCAATTCATCTTCAACTTGTCAAAAGTTAAAAAAAATTCAACTTTTAATTTTAACAAACATACAAAAGTCGTTGACATTTGCCAAGCGTATATCTCGGAAACGGTAAAGAATAAGAAAATTGTGTAAATAATAAAAGTTGTAGAAAATTTAATTAACATTGATTTACTAAATTCATTTTTTGCATACTACGCACCATTTTCGAGATATGAGCGCAAAACCAAAAAAAAAGGACATTTCACGCCCTCCTTACAGTTCCCAGGCCCGAAAACTGCAGGACTTTTAGAATATTTACTTTCTGGCAACCCTGAACATGTTTCCGAAGAAAAAGCTTGGATTACAGATAACGCCCATCCAGGCCTTCATTTACTGGACTAATTTAGATCTTTGTGGATAAGTTTATAAGTGAAATAATAAGGATTTTTGATTGTAAGGTTTGGATACTAGAAGAATTGGAAGGTTTAGTGGAGACTCTAAACTCTACTACTCATGGGTTAGTCATGTAAATAAGGCTTTTGTAATTAATTGAATGCTTTAAGAGGTTCCAAGTAAATGTTGGAGTAGCTGAAAATGACGAGCAGTTTCTTGTCTTTTACGTCCCTCCTGTGGATTCCAACTATGTGGAGTCCTAGGTGGCGGGTTAGTTCAACAGGTATCAATCAAAAGGATACAGGACAGGAAGTTCTAGACAGCATAAAAATAATTTCTTTCTTTTTATCGCATTACATTCCACTCCTGCACCAGTAGCAACCAAGTTATATTTTTTTCTTCTCCATTGGTGAGTGCTAATATGCATTTGATTCATTTTCAAAAAACGAAAAAATTCCACCCGATATTGTAAACATTTTCTTGGCTTAAATATCACTCAAACACTGAACATTTCAAGTAACCTTTTATTTTTATTTTAAATTTACTGAAGATAATTATTTATAATTTAACACAAATAGCAAAAATTTCCAAGATTTTCACAATAGGAATAGAAAACTTTATTAGTGCGATAATTTCCAGCGCGGATGCGGGATCACAAGCCACTTCCTTCTCTATTAAATAGACATTGACCACTTAACTTATTAGATGTCTGGAGCCAACATTTACGTCACTTATCCACTATTCTGTATTCACTATAACGTTTTAGCTTAAAAAAAAAAATATAATCGAAAATATAGGTCCTAAAATTCAGGACAAAAAACATAGAAAAATAATAAAATAATTAATGTAAATCTGTATTAACTTATTCGTTTTGTTTTAAATAAAAATTCTTTAGCTCAGATATGATTTTACATTCTGTAATGTAATATTGTTCTTAAGAGACAATACAATTTTCTTTCTATTATATATTACTTCATTATGTGTCCACGTAATGGCAAAAAGTCCTAGAGACGAAAGTAAAAAGTAAAAATAGATTTCTAAATTTACTAATTATAATAATTAAAAAAATAACTATAACCAATACTAAAACAGTTGACGTCAAAAAAAAAACAACAAAATTAATAGTAAATAAAACATACAAATTGCATGAAGGAATAAAATTTAATTTTGTTCATTTATTAAAAAACAGTTTTTGTCTGACTTCTTCAATAGAAACTAACATATCGTTAATATAAACAGACCCGTCAAAAGTATCGCAACACTTTAAAATATTTGAATTTTACAAAAAGTCTGTTTTGTTTTTTTTATAATAAATTAAGGTTCTGAAATCTATAATAAACATTTTTAAACTGTACACAAACAAGTTTTATTAAAATAGATAAGGAGGTAACAATCAAAACGTGTTTTGTCACAGTAATCCCACTTTTCAGCAAAAACAAAAAAATGTATACTATGAGATGTAATAACCCTTCAGAAACAAAAAATTCTTAATTAAACTTATAGCACCTATAAACACACATTAAAACAAGGATCAGAAATATTCTTTGCTCCTAAAGTTATTTTGCATATTAAAGTCATTTTTAATTTTAAATATGGACAAAACACGTTTTGAAGGAACACAGTGGGCAAAACACGGTTTGAAGTGGCTATGTTTTATTTTACAGAAGTCAATGTTTGCTCTAAAGTACACAAAATAAAAATTATAATTACATAATAGATGATGTATGTTAATGACACTCATAATTTTCGGGGAATATTTTCATTTTCTCAACAGTCACTAGTTTTTAAATATGCAGTTCACATCTTTCATTTTCTAAGAAGTCACAAGTTTCATCCTCTTCCACAACATTTTCAACACTTGAAGAGTCAAAAAGTACAACACTTTGTTGTCAATGTTGTCATTATTGTCAATAATGCAGCGTTCCCATTGGCTTAGTGGACAAAGCATGGTTTGAACTAAAACAGGCTATGGACAAAACACTCTTTGCTTAAAACCCTGATTTTGTTTACTAATTTTGGATGGGAAAAAGCTGGTTTTGATGGATAATACTCATCACATATTGTAGGGTTCTGAAAAACAAATCTAGTTATACCAAAAACTCAAAAAAAACATTCTTTTGTGACAAAACACGTTTTGAAAGTTACCTCCTCAAATTGCAATATTTCTTCCAATAAACAAAAAGGTAGTAAAAATACTATACAATTTCAATTACCAAGGAGAAATTAATTTAAGGTGTAATTACAAAAGCAATAATTCTCCCATATTTATTTTTAAAAATCATATATTTACATGATAATAATAATATTTATAATATAATATAATATACCTTATTCGCAATTTGCCATGAGTGTGTTTTTGCATGTTTCTTTATAATGTGGCACCTCGCAAATAATGAAATAAAATATTATTATTGGACAATCATGTAACATCATATGATTTTTAATAAATAAATATGGGAGAATTATTGCGTAATTACACCTTGGTAAACAATTTTAAATTTTAAATTACAATTTAAATTTTTAATTATATTAAATAAGACCTGAGATTCTGACCTACTCATCGTCACTTAAACAATTCAATGTGAATAAAATTAATTGTTATAACTAGACTAAAGAGAAAACAGGGAACGGACTTGAGGCGAACAAAAGATAAACATGGACTAAAAGAAACTTTGAAATGAATAAACAAAAATTCCATCGTTTGATGGTAAATAGTGAATAACAATGACGTATCTGATCCCTAATGTCTCTCATTTAATAAATAATATTAATATAAATATAAACAAAGCATGGATTAAAGTCAAAAAGGAGTGTATTTCTTAAAAGAAGCAATTTCCTGTTATGAAAATACGCAACTAATATTTTTACATTACTATTATTTAATTTTTTATTTATATATTTCATTTATACATATATTGTTTAGTTTATATCATTTATATATAGCGTATTTATTCTCCGTTCTCTATAATTTCTTTTTCACTTAACTTACTTCACTTAATCTTACTTCACAATTTGTGTGAATGTAATCATAAAGCCATCTATATTAATAATTGCCCACTTTTGAGGCAGATTGTAATAATTACTCAATACAAATTTTTTTTTAGAAAACTAACATAAAAATGGGATTGTTTACATTTGTTAAAAAAAAAAAAAAAAAAAATCTTTTTTTTTTTAAATAGAAGTCGAGATGTGGATTCAGCACACCAAAAAAAACATAAAATGCAGTTAAGAAAAATGATCTTACAGACCTCACCGTTGAGATTTGTTTAAAGCATACCAAACAATTAAATGATGTAAAATTTAATTTACAAATGAAGAAATAATATAAATAATTCAATAATGATCTAAAAACCGTTAATCAGTAGAAGTCGAGCAAAAATATTTTTTAGGTGTTTACTTATGTTAAAATAAACAAATTGCTATAATAAATGTATATATCATAAGCTGATTAATATTATAAACAATTTCAAGTTGTTTACTAAACTTCGGTTGACAAATATTTGCCATAACTAAAAGTTTCAGTCTATATGAAAAGCTGCAATCAAGCGAGTATTGAACGCCTTTGAAGGCTCACTAAAAATAAAAATATATGCAAAGATGAATTGAAAGGGAGCCCTGCGTCATGAATACGAAATTGATAAACAGATTTTAAAAAAAAAAAAATCCAGACTTGACAGGGCGAATAGAAGAAATTTATAAATAAAAAGGTAGGTGTCAGTACCACGTGGTCGTCAGTGGCTTTTCAAACAGCATCAGGTCCCGTCGTCAATAATTATACCGAATCGATTCCGCTTTCAGTCCAACCTTTCGGGCAAGTGGAATTCCACCTCCTCTCGGCTATAACAAAATAAGCAGGCAACGCAAGAGAAAAAAAGTTAAAAGTAGAATAATGAAAAAATCACAAAGATGATGAGAGGATGGGGATAAAATAAACAGAAAGAGAAACGACAATTAAATGAACACATAGACTAGGTTAGGTAAATACGGGACGCTGATGATGAAAATTGAAAAATAACATAGAATTTTCATTATCGAAACCACAGTAGATTTTCCTCTTATTATTATTTTTTAAACGTTAGCAACAAAAACTTTATATGTGAAACAAGTTTAGTTATTAAAAAAACAAATTATTAAAAAAATAGATAGAATCCGACCTACAACTGTCAGCCATATACTAATTGATATTAAAAAATGATTTCTCAATAGGCCTGATTA
The DNA here is from genome assembly GCA_003667255.2 of Euschistus heros. Classification (NCBI taxonomy): domain Eukaryota; kingdom Metazoa; phylum Arthropoda; class Insecta; order Hemiptera; family Pentatomidae; genus Euschistus; species Euschistus heros. Next base: position 712,023 of record RCWM02000488.1, on the reverse strand, counting down.
ATATATAGAGGAGAGTGACTAAAACCGGACCAATATACTGTTTTTGTTTTTGATTTTTTTTAAAAATAGAAAATAGTAAAAAAATATGTTTTTTCAAAAGTTAAAAGCATGTAATATTTACTTTGTGATGTTGGGCATCATTTAATTTTTTTGCACTTTTAGAAAATCTAATGAATATGTTCCCAGGTCCATCTAATATATGCCAATTTATCTTCAACCTGTCATCTTACCATATCTCAGTAAAAACATACTAAACCTACCTTCACATTTTCCAAGCGTACATCTCGGAAACTGTACAGAATATGAAAAATTTGTATAAAATAAAAGTTGTACACAATTTAATTTAATTTAGTAAATAGTCATATTTTGCATACGACGCAAAATACAGTTTTCGAGATTAATTCAATAGCCTGTATGCATTGTCTTCATGACCATTATGTATTAACTCATTAACATGTCCTCATTATCTCAACAACTTAGTATCTACTCATTTTTCACGTTTACCAATTATTTTGTTGAAATTACTCATTAGCTTATAAGTAACTATAACTGATTTTAATATCTTTCCATTTTAACCTTAATTCAATAATCTTTATGTATTGCCTTCATGTCCCTTAGATATTGCCTTTATGTTACTGTCTTTATTATTATACATTTATTTTTTTTTCTCTCATACTTATGTTTTGTGGTGTGTGTTTTTTCATATATTTTCTACAATTTAGTCATACCTTTTTGCTTGTTTTCTTTTCTTCTAGCCCTGATGAAGGCTTGCAATGCAAATCGAAACTTCGGCTTTAACAATTAAAATAAAAACTATTTTATTTTGATCCCCAACTATCTACATCTCTCAAAAAGGATTTTTTATTGAAAAGAAGTCATAAATATGAATAGCAATGATTTTCTTCATAGTTGTGTAGCGAACAAATAATAATATTATCTCTTTTTAAGCATCCAAAGAAGTTTCGAATCAAGTAAGTCAACCTCAGCGGAAATTCTTATTTTGCAGCATTAAAAAAAAAGAAAAAAAAGGATTTCCATTTAAAATAGAAACTAAGTTGAAGAATTGTATTAGAAAGAGTTTGACAGACTCCTGAGACATGGTAATTGGCAGATGCCTGTCATTTAGAGACCACCGTCACTTTTCATCAGAGATGTTTTGACTATGGGAGTACCCCCTCCCCTTCAGAGAGTCTCTCGAGACCGCGCTAATTAGAGAGCCTCATCAAGTGCTCCCAGTGTTAACTCTTTGTCATTCACTACTCTACCACTTTTGTCCTCGCCTCTTTTTACAATTTATCTTCGGCTGAGTCAATTAGTACTTTAGACGTCTCTCGCTTTATTATTTATTAACACTCTTAGTTATCGCCCTCCTCTTCCAACGAAGATTAACTGTTCCTCTTCTAGGGGAATTCATCAATTTTAATTGACTTTCTACTCTTATCTAAGAAAGACAAAGAGAAAAAAATAAGTCACGTATCAGGAGAAAGGTTTAAATAACAATGTGATGTAGTTATTTATTTTATTTTATTTTATTATACTTTATTGATATTTATAACTTATCCGAACTAATGTTGTCAGGGGTTGTTCGGATAATCAAAAATCCGGATAATCGTAAATCATCTTTAAAAAGTTATTATCTGAAAACAGCATCATCCAACAGTTCACTTTTCGCTTTTCACAACAGTTCAAGACTCTAACTTCCCGTCTCATTGTAAATATTATCGAGTACCTTATGGTTGCTTTAGAATTTTTTTTTTTTTTTTTTTTTTTTTTAACATAATAACTTTATTCACAACTGTACACAATGGACAACCAGTGAATGTGAAATTACATTGATACAACAGACATGGTCAGGCATGAGGGAGTCAGCACCCAGTGGTACAATCGCCAGGCGTGAAACTAAATTATTAGCGATTAGACTAGGAGATCCCTCATCCACTTCCTTTTCAGCCTCCGTTGAGTTATGTCTGGTATCTGTACTGTTGCCATATTATGTATCTGTTTGTTAGTGTGTCCACGTAGTTTCTCATGAAATTGTCGATAAAGTTTATGAATATGGCTCTTAACTGTCGGAATACGTAAGTCTGTATGTAGTATATCGTTTGACACATAAGGAGGGGAGTCTGTTATCAGTCTTAGGAATTTAGATTGAAATGTCTGTATTTTCTGAATATGTGTTCTTTTGGCCGGTCCATAAATTTGCGATGCATACGTCCAGATGGGTTTAATCAAGTAACTGTAACTGTTAAGCTTTTGTTTTAAAGGTAGTTTTGAGTGTCTGTGAAGTACTGAGTATAGAAGTCGCAGTCTTAACTGTAACGTCTGTTTTTTTGTCTTGACGTGTGGGCCCCATGTCAGTCTTCTATCAAGCGTAAGTCCTAAGTATGTCACTTCTTCAGTTTGATGTAAAGGTTGGTTGTCAATGTAAACAGGCGGGCAGGTCTTGCGCCGAGAAAAAAAGCGAAAGAAGTAGGTCATGATTCATATCCTCCCTACTACAGATTACAACATGCCAAAAAAGTTTGTTTTCCGGAAGAATATATTACAATTACCGAATGTAGGGCTGAATTGCCATTGCAGGAATTACTAAATATAACAACTCGGAGGCAATGTGAACTGCAACACCCTGTATTGAAGCAACTAGTTGACAAGGGAATTTATGAATATAATTTATACAGCAAATGGGGTTGCGATGGAAGTGGGGGGCAGAGCAAATACAATCAAAAATTTTCGTATGACTCTAATGATGATGAAAATATTTTCATGTTCTCGCTGGTACCTATAAATTTGCAATCTTTGAATGGTCAATCCTGTGTATGGCAAAACAGAGTACCCGGGTCAACTAGATATTGTCACCCCATAAAATTTATGTTTCAAAAAGAAACGGTCTCTCTAATATATTCTGAAACAGAACTGATTAAACAAGAAATTCAAGTCTTAACACCTACCAAAGTTAATGTCAAAGATAAGGAAATATCCGTCATACATAATTTGGCGTTAACTATGCTGGATGGTAAAGCATTTAACGCATTGACAGGCACAAAGTCGACTCAGACATGCTACATATGCAAAGCAACCCCAAAAGTATTTCAAGATCCGAGTTGCTCACTCCCACTACACTCCGAAGAAAAATTATAGTTTTGTTTGGCTACATTACATGGATGGATTCGGACTTTTGAATTCCTCCTAAACATTGCATATAGACTAACTTTGAAAGAACGAAAAAAAACTTTGAAAACCGAGGAAGATCGAAAAGCATTTACTTTGAATAAGGCAAAGATTCAAAAAGAATTCAAAGTCCAGTTAGGTCTTAATGTAGACCAACCGAAACAAGGATTCGGCAACACCAATGATGGTAACATGGCTAGACGCTTTTTCAACAATTCGGATATAACTGCTTCTATCACTGGTTTAGATGAAGCTCTCATAAAGCGATTCGGGGTTATCCTTCAATGTCTTTCATCAGGATACGAAATCGATGTAGAAAAGTTCAACGAATACACGTCAGAAACCAAACGGCTCTACTTAGATTTGTATTCCTGGTACGGTGTGACTCCCACGATTCATAAAATCTTCGACCATAGCATTCAGATTATTGAAAATCAATATCTTCCAATTGGACAATTGACTGAAGAGGCTCAGGAAGCCAGAAACAAAGATTTTCGACGTTTCAGGGAACGGAATACGAGAAAAATTTTACGAATAGCAACAAATAGTGATTTGTTGACAATGCTATTAGTTTCATCGGACCCTATTGTTGCTTCACAACGAAAACCTGTAAAAAAAAATAAAATACCGTTAGATTCAGATGTGCTATATTTACTAAAGTGCACTACTCCGAACCAACAATTACCAACCTTAAATCATGAGAAACTAAATGATGACATGTCAGAGCCAAAGTTACCAGAGAAATCTAGATCATCATATTATGATACAAGTAAAGAAGATACCACTGTAGTGTAAAAATGTAATATGAAGGGATTTGTCATAATTAAGTTTATATTTTGTAAATGTAATATGAAGGGATTTGTCATTTTTTATTTTCTTACACCAAGTTTGAATCTAGTTGAGGTTGTGTTGAAGTGTTAAGGTGGCTTGTGTAGGAGAATTATTTTTGATTCCAGTTATTGTTGATTTACCAAACTTGAAATCGATAGCTTATGTCTCACCCAAATATCTTTTTTTAGCCAGATAATGATTTTCATTTTATCTTTAAATGGAAAGATCTCTAGTTTCCTTTTTGTTAGCATGGATGATGATATGTAATTTTCAAATCAGAAAGTAATCACAAAGGCGATGTATACCTTACAAAGATTTAAATTATTATTACCTTATAAAGATTTAAATATATATTTTTAGGTTGCTAGTAAATATTTTGTCTTATTAACATTCATTTAGGTCTTCTTTTTTTTTTCTATATATATCTTTTCCTTTCTATTCACTAGATTTATTTTATTTTATTGATTTCTTTTTTATATTTCTTTATTTTTCTGAACGCATTGTAATTATTATATTAGCATATTGTTATTATTACTTTTTTGTGTTATTTTTCTCTTTCTCTCTCTGTATGAAAGAATAGGTATCGTGTTTGGGGAAAATCTGCAATATATGAGATATTCGGACCGAAATAGATAAGTTTATTTGTGGGGATTTTTCGAAGATTTTGTATTGCAAGGATTGGATACTGGAAGAATTGGAAAGATAAGTGGAGCCCAAAAGATATACTCCATTTGTCCAAATAGATCTTATTACTGTCATGTAAATGAGTCTTTTGCAATTGATTTGAAGCTTAGAAGGTTTGTATAGAAAATGTTGGAAGAGTTGAGAACGAGGTGCGGTTTCATTTCGTTTAAATCTTGTAAGTGGATTGCAAGTAAGAATATATTCCAGATGGAGCCCTATGTAGCGGATGTGTTCAAGATGGACCAGTGAAGTACTATTGAAGAATACTGGAGGACAGAAATCGTAGGTTTGAGATGAGGGATAGGGGTTATTTGAATTTATTTTTATTTTCTAGTTTTAGCAACATTCCTGGTGGTTTTGGAGATTGGAATGATTGAAATCCAAGTACAGAGCCTTTATTTACTGATGACACAAGATTATAATCAGAATACGAGGTTAGAACGCTGCGAGGATAAGACGCGATGTCAGCTACAAAATTATTTTTAAACGTCGTATTTTTCTTTTTTTCACTCTGCCCTAAACTACATTTTAGTTCATAAATATCCCTATTTTTTTGGAAAAGCTCGTAATGCTGTCATGTATGCTACAACAACAAATTTAAACTTCTATAACGTAATCTATAAAACTTTAAACAAGATTCTTGAAACGCCAGCTAAAATGTGGAGACATTAAACACGAACGTATTTCTTCAAAACTACTGACGCATACATAAAAAAGAACTCTGAAACTTTTTTTGCTCTGAGCATCGCCTGAGTCAACACTCGAGGTGATATCTACTAAGCTGTCCAACTTCTATTACTTAAGAACTTGAGTAGAGAAAAAATTATAAATAAATTAAGATATAATTAATTTCAATATATTAATATTTAATTTTTTGGTATATATATATATATATATATATATATATATATATATATATATATATATATATATATATATATATATATATATATATATATATATATGTTTTTTAAGACTCATCAGTTAGTTAAAATAAGTATTTCTGGGGCATATTTGGTTGTAATACTAAGACTTTATATGTAATTTACTACAACTTTAAATAATAGAATCGATTCAAAATGTCGATTTTTGATTCTATCGATTCCTGAGAAAAGAACAATACTACTTGAGGTACACCATGACCGTATAGAAGGATCAATTCAATTAGGATTGATGAATTAATTGCCACTTCTATTGGGATTATTTTTATTCGAAGACTAGTTTCGAATGCTAAACATTCATCCTCAGTTCTAAAACATTCAAATTTTTTCAACACATCAGTACTATGTTACATAGATTATTCACACTAAAGTTTTCAAAAATGTAAGACAAGAAATCGTGAACACTGGCAGAACAGAAAACTCCCTACTAGGAGCATTTGAGGAGTGTAGCAGAAAAGCAAGAGAAGTTGGTCTCCAGATAAACGAAGAAAAGACGAAATACCTGGTGACGTCGAAGGAACAAAATGAAGTGGAAAACCTAGAAAGGGCAGGATACCATTTCGAAAAACTCTAGTACCTGGGTAGCGTCATTAGTTCAAGAAATGAAGTAGATGAAGAAATAAAAGAAAGAATAAAGGCTGGTAATAGGTGTTATTGGCCCTCAGCAAAATATTATTATTATTTTTTTTTTTTTTGAGCCTCCGATTTTATTTTTTATTTTATTCATACAAGGAATCATGATAATGGAAATGATGATCTTTTCTTGCCTTTCGGCATTTTAAGACAGTTCATATCGATGAACTGTTTCATTAGATTTATCTTCGGGATCCCCAGGCGGTCACACGTTACTTGCCGATATTCTGAGCTTGGGTGGCTATTTCCTAAATTCCGACGACAATACCTTCTGGGTACATTCCTATTCCAATGTCTAAAAACCAAAAACCCTTCCTATATTCTTGATTTATTAACTCAGCGTTCTTCTATTCACCTCCTAAACACTAGATCCCAACCATTTAACCTATATATCCCCTCACATAAAACCGCTTCCTTTGACAAATCCTTCACCATTCGTGCTACCTCCTTCTGGAATTCCCTACCCACTTCTATTCGTAAAGCAGCTTCCATAACTTCCTTTAAAAATAATTTATTTCTGTACCTTTTAGACAACCAATCTTCAGCAAATTTGTCAATAATCAAATGAATACTTAGAATTACATTTTCTTTTTCTTTTTTTTTTTCTTTTATATGTTCATATATATATACAGGGTGAGTTGCTACTCGTGGGACAAACTTCACCAGTAGATTCGACACCAAAAAATGAACAAAAAAGTTCATATTAACCATGGTCCGATTCTCAACCATTTCGTAATAATTTCGTTTTTTCTCGATTTTGAAAGATACCAGTACCTGGTTTCGAAAAACCGTAATATCTTTTAATATAAAAATTTCTTCGAAAATCTGATAGCACCGTTTAAATCTACATTAATTTTTCAATAAGATTATTACCATGGCAAATTATTTGGATCTCTTTTTTGTGCTTTATTTCAGCCAGAACAACAAAATAAGTGAAACATTTTGTGAATCGGAAAATGTTTAAAGTAATCCAGAGTTTTTGATTTTAGTTTCAGATGGCAGCAAATTTGAGGAACAATATCTTATTTAATTGTGCTTCTAACGCACTCGTCATTTTTTAATTTGGTGTTTTTGAGACCAAGAAATCGATGACATTAAGAGAAAAAATGATGGTTCAAGGATTGTTAATGTTTGAGAGTTTTTGCATTTTAGATTTGAAAAAAACCAAAAAAAATACATAGAAACTACCATAATCTTTAAAATTCTCATACATTATCTTTCCGCTATAAATTCATTTTTCATTTTCCTCTAATAATTTTAATTTCGGCCGATGTTCTATTGGAAGCCGTTCTCCGCTATACACAAACGTGCCCGTTTCGACGTCTCATACTCCACGTTTGTGTACGGAGAACGGTCCAATTAGAACATAAATTAAAATTATTAAAAATAAATGAATTTTAAAATTAATGTTGAGTTTCTGAGAAATCTACGTCGAAGTTTTTCTGCATCGCGGCGAAGATCCGCAATTAAATAAGCTTCAAATCGCCATCTAAACTAAATCAAAAACTCTGTTACTAGAGACCCAAATAATTTGCGAATAGAAAAATGTAGATTTTAACCTATCAGATTTTCGGAGAAAGTTTTAGAGATATTAGTGGTATCTTTCAAAATCGAGAAAAACGAAATTATTACGAAATAGTCCATGGGGTTAAGATCATATATTTATTTATTTTTATAAAAAATAAATTAAGGCTTAGCGAACCCGAAGGTTCGATGACGACACCACCAACCGTCGACCGAACACTTCCCTCCAATCCACTCCTCCAAAACCTAAATCCCCCAGGTCGGCCCTGATGCAATCCTCCCATCTTCGACTCGGTCTACCCCTCGGTCGTTTACCCGACGGCTCGAAACTGATTACTTTTTTCGGGATTCGATCATTATTAAACCCAACGACTTTACATTTCAAGCGTCGCGCTGCTATTACTTGAACTATATTTACAAGATATAATTCGCGAAGTTCCGCATTGTGAAGCCTTCTAAATTCTCCTGTTTCTTCATCCTTTTTTGGGCCAAATATTCTGCGCAGTACTTCATTTTCGAAAACTTTAAGGCGTTGTTCGTCCCTTAACGTCAGCAGCCATGTTTCACATCCGTAGAGAACTCTTGGTAGTATAAAAGTTTTGTATATCCTAATTTTTAAATTTTTGGAGAGTAAGCGCGAACTGAGTAATTTTGCGACCGAGAAATAACAAGCATTACCGGCTAGATTTATTTTTTATTTTTTTTTTTTTAATTTAATTTTTTTTTCTGTAAAAAATGTATGCTGTAATTACTGAAGCATCTAATTTGTAAATAATAGGCCAGGCAATTGTACTTTTAACTGTGCATCATTTTTATTCTTAGGGGACTGTAAGTCCTAGAATAAAGTTAATTTTTTCATTTCATATTCATGATCAATTGTTTTGTTTTTTTAATATGCTGGTTGTTTTAGATCGTTTTCTTTATTCATTATAAGAATTACTTCGGATTACTCAAACAATAACCTTTTCCGAGCTGAGTATATTTACGAGCTGAAAGGTAGTAATTATGAAGGCTTTCGACTGGACAATTATTGATTCTCTACCTTCCTCGGTCGGGGGGGGGGGGGGGGGGAGAGAGGGTTAATGATTCCTTACTAAACCTTTAAACCGCGGATTGACATTCAACTCACGTTCGGTCACTAGACGAGCCGGCGACCGCGGTGTTCCGTTAGCTAAGGAGATTATGCTCCCGCCCATTAAAAGTGTAATTATAAATTTAAGAATAATTAATCAATTAAAATAAACATATTATTATTCATAAAAACAAGTTATAATAAGATAAACGAAAATTAAGAAGAAAAAAAACTTGTTTCTGTGGAATATTTTGAAGAGAACAGAAAGAAAAATAAATTTCATAATAAATCTGTACATGTTGATTTTACTAACAAAAAAATCAACTGTCAACCCATAACCATGAATAATAAAGTGGTCCCGTATTCAAATCAGGCTAAATATCTCGGGATGACATTGGACGCAAAACTCCGACGGAAAGAACACGTAAAAAAAAAAAAACTAATACAACTCAATTTGTGTTATCAAAAGTTATATTGGCTCCTAAGCAGACAACCCAAACTGTCTGTAAACAATAAAATACTAATATATAACCAAGTCCTGAAGCCAATCTGGACATATGGAATCCAGCTGTGGGGATGCACGAGGGACTCCAACAGAAAAATAATGCAAAGATTCCAAAATAAAGTGTTAAGGGGCATCGTAAATGCACCTTGGTACATCAGGAATGATGATCTCCACAGAAATGTGGGTGCCAACCATGGACGAGGTAATCCAAAGATACGCCCAGTCACTTCAGGATCGCCTGGAAGACCACGTCAACGCCGAAGCCGCCATCTCCTGGACCTGAATGCACTGCTGAGGAGGCTAAAGAGAAGGAAGCCCCATGAACTAATATAGGGTCTTGTGTATCACGTTCACAGCTATTGACATTTGAAGCTTTTTAATTTTGAAAAATAAAACTATGTTGTATGTATATATGTTTTAGGTAGTGTATTTTTATAATTATTATTAATAGAAAAACATTGCTAATAAGCTCGTAAAGAGCTTGATTGTAATATAGATAAATAAAAAAAAAAAAAAAAAAAATTATGATAGTAAACACATTACGGTTTATTTAAGTATAGATTCAGCAACAGAAAACATGTTTAACTAGTTATGATAGCATTTAATAACATTAAATTTCATAAGCTGACTTAATACACAAAAAACTGCTCGTCGATTCTTAGAAGCGTTCAAAGCTTCCAAATATTACGAAATACAGTAATTAGAGTCGTTCGGATATGCGGAGTTGAGCTTTGAGGCTCCACTAAAACTTCTAATTCTTCTTGAATCCAATCCGTACAATCCAAAATCATTCCTAAAATCTTCAATGGTCCACATTATGTTAAAAATAAACTTATCCATAAATATAACACAACTATCTTCACACGGTATTTCGTAAACAATATTAGACTGTAATTCTGTGAAGGAAGCTGTGGCAAGTCTTATTTCGGTACATCGGAACAATATCATAAACGACGCGTTTATCAGCATAAATACATTTGCACGTCTATAACTAAAACCCCCCCAATTAACCTGACCAAACAGCTCTCACCACACATTACATGCAAACAAAGCATTCTTTTAAATTTGATTCCCCCAAAATTATTCACCATGAACAAAATAATTTGAAAAGAAATATTAAAGAAATGATAACCATAGAAAAAATTAAAAATCGCGCAATAAACAAAAAATCAGACGTTCTAAATCTCAACACCTGTTTTTCCAGTTAAATACATTCAGACCAATAATATACATTTACATTAAAATACACCATACAAATTATTTATCCATTTATAAGTATATTACACCGAAATACGGAAAACCTTTTTATACCTGCATCTTTGGGAATAACAGATACCCCAGTTGGAAAATCCACCAAACCATGTAACTGTTTTTAACAAAAAATTCACCAGGTCAGTTGTACTAGAATTGTTAGAATTTAGTTAGTCGATACCATATCTACCAGTAACATTGTAACTAGTTTCATACTTCTCTATATTCTGTAACTATATATATTTAGTTATTCTAACACATGTTGTTATTTACTTATTTTGTAGCTAACTTTATGTTTTGAATAACTTACATAATTTGATTGTAACCTGTTTTTTTACTGTAGGCCATGATTATGAGAACAATATAGTCTCAAAACGTTGCCAAAATAGTTGTTTTTATTTTATGACTGAACCTCAAGAACCTTACTAAACACACACAAACACACACACACACAAACACACACACACACACACACACACACACACACACACACACACACACACACACACACACACACACACACACACACACACACACACACACACACACACACACACACACACACACACACACACACACACACACAACACACACACACACACACACACACACACACACACACACACACACACACACACACACACACACACAAACACAAACACACACACACACAAACACACATATTTTATTATACATACATAACACTTTAGCGTAAGAACAATAATTATAACCATAATTCCTCGTCATAGAATAAATGAATAAATGTAATAAATGAAGTAATATTATATTAGTAATTAAAACCATTTAATAATAACAAAAATTGAAGTAATATTAGTCAAATAACTAAATAAAAGAAATTATTAAAAATGTTGGAAAGTAATATTTTTATTTCTTTGGTACGCTGAACGGCCAAGTTAAGAATTGGGTCAAAAATTAAACGCTTGGCCAGTTTCTTCGATAAGTGAGCTTGAAGGTTGGGATTTAAAATTAAAGAAATATAGGTTACATGATACACAACAGAGAATACATTATATGATACACAACACCATATCAATTTGACTTATCACAAGACAACAGACGCCCCTCATAGCAGCCTGACACATACCATGCATAAGATTATTTAAAACATCAGTAACGTGTCATGTCTATCAAAAAACCCCGAAGGCTGACAAACTTTTAACGAGAAACTGTCTCCTGAAGAAATTGGTATATCCAATCTGGATTATAAATTACAAAAATTCTACTTTATTATGTCATCGAGCATTAATAAATATATTATTTAAATAAAAGTCTGATAAAGAAAATTAGTTTATATATTTTTTTCCTAAAGCCCCTATTCGTATTTTATGTACAGCACATAGCTTACACATATAGATATACTATTTCAAGTCAGAACAAGTTTTGAAGGCTACATTTACTTCCTCTTTTTCTATATAAACACTTGAATCATATATAACCAGCAATAGTTATATAAATAGTGCCCTACAATTTAAAGATGTTTGTTAGATTATGAGAATCAGGGGGGACTTATATATTTGAACTACAAGAGGTATGGCATAGGTATAGCAATATGCTCATTATGTAATAGATCTGAGAGATAGGATGTATATCATTTCCTAGCGGTGTGTCCTATCTTGAGGGAATTCAGAGTAAAATTTCTAGGAAAAACGTTCCCTAATGAAGCTGAGGCATTGAATATTTTAAATAGAAAATGTTGGTTGTATTTATCAAAGCATTGTCCAGTACCGTTTAAGTTTATTCCAAGAGTTTAATTATATTTAAGTAATTGTTTTAAAAAATTTTAATAGGTTTTTTTATCAATTTATTGAAATTTACAACTGTACAAATACGAGGTGTGATCAAAAAGTTCCAGGACTTTTTATATACTATGGGAATGCAATGTCTCACAGCGATGCGGTTGGCAGCATTGTATTGCTTGACTCAACAGGAACACAGCTGTGTTTGCAGATCAATCATAACATCACTGAAAGTACCATGAGCACAGTTTGTTTGAGGTTAATTTTATAGAGTTTGGCTATTTTATGAAAATGAATGTGAAAGAAGAGCAACGTGTTAGTGTGAAGTTTTCTGTGAAACTGAACAAAACGTTTTCTGAAACCTTTTTGATGTTACAAGAGGCTTTTGAAGAATGTCTAAACCGATCACGCTGCCATCAGTGGTTCAAGAGGTTTAAAGATGGCCTTTTTGTGTAACAAACGCAATGACTGTCATTCCTCAGCCCCCCTACTCACCTGACCTGGCTCCAGCCGACTTTTTTCTTTTCCCGAAGCTCAAGAGACACCTGAAAGGACGAAGATTTCAAACAGTTGACGAAATTAAAGAAAAAACAACGGAGCTGCTAAAACCTTTACAAAAGAAGAGTTTTCTGGAGCCTTTGATCAGTGGAAACACCGGTGGGAAAAGTGTGTAGCTTCCCAAGGGGAGTACTTCGAAGGAGACAAATTTGAATAACCTGTATGTTGTATGAATAAATGTATAAAAATTCAGTCCTGGAACTTTTTGATCACACCTCGTATATACATCAAGTAAATGAGCTGATAATGGTTACCGTAACATGTCAAAACTTGAATAAAACTACTCATCAGTAGCACTTTATTAAAACTTCTAAGGTCTCTAGGCCATCTTCGTTTCGGACGCCTCGGAGGGTTATCAGGAATGGAGTGGGAAGGAAGTTGAGAAACTAACGGATTTGAGTGGTTATGGAGCTTACTATTAAAGGACAGGTATCTGGTGTGGGCTAAATCAGCGACATAAGGAAGATTAAGGTCTTTATGTATAAGTTTATTGGTGACAAAATAAGGAGCATTGAGGATTTTTCGAAGGATTTTGGATTGTAAGGATTGGATACGAGATGAATTGGATGGTTTAGTATTAGGTTTAGTTTAGTAAAATAAGCTAAGTAAAATATTATTTTCCAATTTTTGTATGTTTTCAAAGTGCTGTATTTTATTAATCAGCATAAACATAAATAACATAAAAAATATGTTAATTTTGCTTTTAATGATTTCTACTGTATTTAAGTGTTCTATAGTTATTAGTATCATACACTTAAAAAGTAAAGCCATAAAGGTCAAACTCCTCTCAAAGACACCTCTGATGACAAATGCCAAGAGTATTCTTTATTGTAGTAGTATTACAACTAAAAGTACATGTATGTATATATTACATTGTTCAATAAAGGCATTATTATTATCATTATTGTTATAGATAAACTAACTTTGTGTTAGTACCAGAAAATAAAACAATAAAAAATATACAAAACCAAAAGAAAAATTGTCTTTCAACATGCTTCACTCCATTCCCAATAGCAATCCGAAAGATGGCCACGGGCCCATGTAATAAAAAATAATAATAAAATAAATTTATAAAAATTCATGCCTAATTTATTTTAACATGACTCTTGTCTCTGGTATGATATTTTATTGTAAGCATAAAATTGATATTTTAAACGTAAATAGACCCAAGAATTATGTTTTTCTACCAACAAAATATTAATTACTTTAATTAGAATAATAAAAAGTACACAGATTCAGCTGTTGCTAAGGTCTCATTCGATTCAGAGCTCATGTTCCTCCAAGTCCAGCAAAGCAATGTGCTCAACCTAATCTCTTCCACTCTATTCTTTCCAATGCTGCTCTTGCCCGAATTGCTCCGAAGAACGTGGTCTTCATTTCAGCTTCCCTTCTCTTTCGGGTCAGTTCCACTTCCTTATAAAATCTCTTGGATTTCATTTGAGAATCTTGTAGAACAAAAACAAACAATACATAGATTCCACTTAATATAATTTTTTTATTTATTATAATTTATTTGAGTTTTCACGATCAACGCTCGTTCGATCTTCATAGAAAATTAAATTCAAGATTTATCTGTATTTAATGATACAGTTATTCTCTGTAAAGGAGGGCTATCACTTTTTCAATTAGTTTTTCACTGTTTCCTAGCGCCTTTGAGATATCCCGAGGTATTCCTGATTCAGTCAACCTTTTCGTATAGTAACGGCACTCAGACATATGGGATACTAAAAAACCATTGCCGCACATTTCACATTCTGGAGGAGCATATCTCGTTATAAGGTGAAGTTGTGTACTTCTTGTATGGCCAATTCGCGCTAAGATTTATTCTTCTCAGCGCTTAGTACGGCAGGCACTGCTCGATGGTTTTACGTTTAATTATCTTGAGTTTACTTGAAGACTGTCATCCCACAATGCCTGCCACTCTTGGGATACCTTTCTCTAAGTGGGCGTGCAAGTTCTGGTGCCGTTAGAAAGGTTTCGCCAGGTCCTGGGAGGGCTAGAGCTTCTTTTGCTGCTTTATCAGCAATTTCGTTACAACTTATTCCGATATGACTTTACTAATAAATGAAGTCCACCGACTTTCCTCCTTTATAAAGCTTATTGTCTAGGTCTAGAATGCAATGTATTCCTAAGTGATCTGAATTTATGTTTTTCGTGCGCTGAATGAATCTGACACCAGTACTACATATTCAATGGGCGAGCTAAAGGAATGTTATATAATTTTTTCTTACTCTGAATATAACATTTAGGTACTTATATAATACCAGGCCGTTTCAAGAATCTTTTCGTTTTTTTTCTAATTATGATTTATTTGGTCTTTGTTATAATTTTATTTTCCAATCTAAACAATATTGTTTGATGAAATAGGGATTTCCTTTTAATCCAATCACTGCTAAACGTCTAAAGAAATTTATTAAAATGGTGAGTGTTGAAATTCAAATACGGTTGATTCTATTATGCTAATTTAAACTTGGCTTAAAGGCAACCGAGCCGCTCGAGAAACATTCTCCGTGTTTAGTGAAAAGGTATTCTCTGAGCGTAAGGCACAATTTTGTCAAGGCGATGAAGATGATGTTCGTTCTTGAAGACCTCACGTTTCCAGCGTAAAGGAAATTCGAGAATTAATTGATTCGGATCCACGTTAAACATGTGAGGAAATAGGAAAAAAATGGATAAATGAGCCCTTAACAAGTAATCAGAGGGGCATAACAGGCCACATACTGCATAGTTGACTAAGGATAAATTAATGGATATTGGATGGGAAAAACTGCCCCATCCACCATATTCTCTCGACCTTTCACGCACTGATTATCACCATATCAGATTGCTTCCTGGTCAATCGTCGGCAAAAATGTTTTTATAAGCAGCAAAGCCTAGAATTGGAATTAAATCAGTTTTTTTACCAGCAAAGATCAATTAATTATTAAGAGCGGTAATTGGGATCTTGCATCAATGTGGGATAAAATTATTAGTGTTAATGGAGATTTTTTTAATGAATAAAGTTATTGTATTGGTTCATTGGTTTTTTTTTCAATTACCCAGAAAAATAACAGGACTATTGAAAAGATCTGTTATATACATCACTAAGTATTGTAACAATAGAATTTATTTCTAATTTCATTTGTAGAATGTTCTCGTATTTTCCTCTCTATATATTTAATTAGTAACTATGTATACAATACCATTGTTATATTATTATTTTTTCATTTGATTTCTCTGACCACATGTACCTAACTGTATTTATGTACACATTTGTTATTCTTAAGGGACTTAGGGGTCCCAGGATAAAATTATTTTTCTATTCTATTTCTATCCAACCTTTGACGAGAAGATTAGAAGTTAAGTAAGCCTGTTAAATCACTAACAGTATGTTCTCATTTAAAATATTATTTTTTAGAAGATTTATAATAATTTGTATGCACTAAAATATTATACTAAAATGCAGAGAAATTACAAGCTCTAGGTAATAATTACAAGTTTATTGAGGTAATCATTTTCTTCTGTAATTGCCTGTTAGAAAAAAACATAAATAAAGTTGGCTTAAAACTCGTTTTAAGAAGAATTAACAGGAATCACCATTCGAAATAATGAAACAGTCCCTTTAATAGGAAAGTTTAGAAAAAAAAAAGAAGAAAGTCAAGAGAGAAACTATTAAAAAATATTATCCCCTTCAGGTATTTTCGAGTTAATTAAAGAATAGCGGCAACGAGGAAGAGAGAGAGAGAGAGAGAAAGAAAGACTGACTGCGGTATCTCAAGGACCTCCTCAGCCGTCTGGTGAGATGGAACGGACTTGAATTCAGAGCTTTTTGAATTCAGTAACCATGTACTTGTAGCCTGTTAGGAACCTTATCACTATAGAGTGAAGTTCGTTAACCTCTAGCCGTGACCATGTGTTGGCTCTGACATAGTGTGGATAGGAACTACCCGTTTGGAGAGCAGGCGCTGTTTACAATGGCGTTCGGGCACAGTTGGTCTATAGAAACGATGGAGCATTGAAGACCCGAGAAAGAACTATACACTGATGTAATAGGGGGTAAATGAATAAGAAAAAAAAAACAAAACACGATTTCTCACTGACTAGGAAAAACAATAGAACATAGATATGTCTTTCTATAATCTACTAAAATTTCTTTCATTTCAGAATTAATTACTTAAATACGAAATTGAATTAAATTAACAATTAATGATTAGTCAAAAAATACAAAGTCGAGAGAAAATAGGGTGTTTTTTTCACTCAAACCAATATAGCTTCTAGCGATAAATGATAGATGGATAAAAATTGTATTTATAAAACAAAATCCTCGTACAAATGTGAGTCTGGAACATTCTCAGACAATTTTAAGCCTATTTACACAACAGGAAAGAGTAAATGAAATAAAAATAGACTTATTATAAATAAATACATGAATTAACATAAAAGTAAATGATGGAAAAAAAACTATAAGGAGAAGTTTTCTCGGTTAACTATTTAAGTCCACTAATGAACTAGTAAGTTTATACACACTTGTATGGATACATATAAAAATTTTAAATACTGATTTTCATTTGTTTAGATACTGAACGAATATAATTATAAATAATGTTTATTTTATCAATATCAGTAATATATAAAATATTTTCAACATTAACAATGCCACAGGTATCCGCGGTAAAGGTCTACAAGTAGGTTTTCCTGGACTCATTGAATTTAGAGCAGTGCAGTAGCAGGTAGGTTTGGGAAATAGTCGATAGTTAGCACTATCGATAGGCCGATACTATCGGTTGAGAACTATCGATTGCTATCGATAGTTTTTCGATAGTTGCTTCCTTTTTTTTTCCGAAGCTATTCATGAAAGAATTTAAACTAATTTAATTAAAATCAATTATCTACTTACTATTTAAAATTTGCAGGGTTATAAATTATAAGATTATATCATAAAGATGAGAGAAAAAAACTAATTTATTTGAATTATAAAAAAGTATTAACAATTTAAATGGTTACAATAATAATGAACAAATCAAATCTTCAGAGAAGAAAAATAACGAAATAGTTTATTTCAAGAGTCAAGTGTGCTCCTTGAGCAACATATTTCTTGAAAGAAAAACTAGAATTTCTGCTTTCCTTTGGCTTAATCTTAGAGAGAACCCTTGAGCTCTAGGAATTCCAAATTCAATTTCAACAGAACACGACACTGGACAGAGACAGATCAGCATAATTCCGAGAGTTTCAAAACTTGAGAGTAAAAGATCTATCGATAGTCGACACTATCGATAGTGACCATCGATAAGCATGACCTATCGATATACCTATAGTAACTATCGACTATCGCCCAACCCTAGTAGCAGGTGGCTTATGCAGTCCTCAACAAAATGCCCAAAGAAAGTACAATTGTAGTTTCCTTAAAGTGAAATGGTCGCGTTCTTCAGGTACAGCTTGATTATTGCCGGGCTGGAAACTCTTAATTGACTGACAATTCTCAATTTATGGTAGTCAACTTTAAACGATAAATATTTACAAAACGATAGTTGTTTAGATTTAGATGACAGGAAATTGCCGAAGAACTGATTATGAATACATTTTTTTCTCCCTAACACGTAAAAAGATAACTCGACCTTTAAAACAGTTATTTTAAATAAACACTTAAAACTGCTATTTTAATGTAATTGTTTTATTTAACAGGAATAAATAAGTCTCCATTTTCTTATAATACGCTATCAGTTAGAGTTAGTACCCTACTATCAACAAGACAAAGACATAACTCTTACAGAGACGCGCCTTTACGCTAAGAGTCAAGCGGTCATAAGTTATGCAATCAGAAGGGACAACTGTAGTTGACCAGAACAGACACTTCAAAAGCCAGACCGCTCCTCCAGCTGCCAGATAACGAATGGACAACTATACCAATTAATAACAACAATGTATTTTTCATTTGTTTTTCTTTTGTCCGGGAAGCGATAATTCCAGAGACAAGAAGCCATGGGAAAAACATAAGTAGTAATTTAAAACTTAATACTCTGGAATTTATGATCGTTTGTTTGGAAACAATTAATGGAGGATATAGCGAAATGAAATGGATACTCACTAATAACTATTCTCATAAATAATTCTTTGTATTTTAGAAGAACGTATTGAATTAGAATTAAACCTAACATGGTCAGTATTAATGGCATTACCTTCATTGTTTGTTATCAATATTACATCATTATTTTTTAATCTTAAATAATCTGTATTGTCATTAAAATTACGTTATAAGTTTGATTATTAATACTGGTCAGAATGAATTATTATCCAAAAATCGCTAACCACCCCTAACAATTTTGGACCAAGGCTAGAATAAGTTAAAAGTTTTGATTTTTCTCCTAAGAAATATTCTAAGGGTAGAAATAATTATCTAGTAATTTATAAAAAAAAAACTGGATTATTTTTGAACGATTTTTTTATTTATTTTTTTAAGGAGGCGCGGTAGCTCAGTGGGTAAGGCACTTCACTACCATGCTCCCGGGCCCGAGTTCGGGTCCGACTGAAGGCAGAAAATTTATTTTCTGTTATTTCGGCCGTGGATCGAATTCGAGGTCGGGAGACCCTCCTGGGGCATACCCAGCCTCTTAAAAAAGTGGGTGCCCTTAATTGGGGAAAAAACCTGACGGTTGAGCGTGAATTCTAGCCAAATCACCTCCTTTCACAACCGTTGGCTCAGAAACAGTACAGCCTTCCCAAGTACTGAACCCGAGACCCTTCATGGGTTGTAAGTGGTACAGGTTTTTTTTTTTTTTTTAATTTTTAATGGTACATTGATATTTAATTTTAGACTTTTTTTACCTGATGTATTAGAGTCACTTCACAGTCTTTCTTTATTTTAGGGTTTCTTTATTTTTTATTTTTGTTTTATAATGTAAAGCGACAATGGGATTTCGCGTCTTATTTAGCGCGGCTCCATGTTTTTACTAATGATTATAAGTGTTCAACCCATTGAAATTCACTGTTATATATGCGACATTAATTTAACATTTTTTTTTGTTTTACTTTTCTATTTTATTTTCTTCAATGAAGAAGTATTTAATGTTAATATATCTAATACACTTTATTTTCCTAAACACTTAAATTCCTCTTTAAACAATCTTCCCACAATGTGACATGTTTCGGGATATTCCATCCCACCATCAGATGAAAGCAACGTTTACATTAAAATCCACTTTCATTTAATTTAAACAATACAAACCAAATGAATCAACTTAATCAATAACCAATTAACTAGGATTAAAATAGAAACAATTTATGCAAATATAATAGACAAATTGAAAATATAGATTGGCCAACTTAGAATAAAAAAGAAAATAAGGAATAGAACTTTGAACCATAATAGGTTAGGGTATTTTAAAATGTGAATTATATTATTGTTTTCAACCGACTTCAAAAAAGAGGAGGTTCTCAACTCGTCTGTATTTTTTTAAATTTTTTTTTTTTGTGTATGTTACGCGATTACTCCGTCAATTCTGGATCAATTTTGATGATTCTTTTTTAGATCGGTAGGGCATACTTCAGAGGTGGTCCCATAAAAAATATTTTGAAATCAACGAAGCACTTTTTATAAGTTAATAAAATCACTTATTAACTGTTTTTTTTTTTTTTTTTCTTAAAAAGTGCTTCTTAAAAAGTTGACTTCATTTTCAAAATATTATTTATGGAAATTTCAAAATATTTTTTATGGGACTACCTCTGAAGTATGCCCTACCGATCTAAAAAAGAATCATCAAAATAGATTCAGAATTGACGGAGGTTCTCAACTCATCTGTATTTTTTTAAAAAAATACAGATTTGTATGTTACGCGATTACTCCGTCAATTCTGAATCAATTTTGTGATTCTTTTTTAGGCCAGTAGGGCTCATACTTCAGAGGTAGTCCCATAAAAAAATATTTTGAAATTAATGCAGCACTTTTTTAAGAAAATCAAACAAAAAAATGAGACACGATGGCCCCTTCGAGTTAATAAAAATCACTGTTATATAACCTTACATTTTAAACATATTTATGATTTGGGGACCGATCAATTTTTCGCATTATCAATTTCAATTATACAGACAACTCTCGATCGATGTGTCAAAATTCGATAAGTCGAACAAAATCTATGTACTAAGTACATTGCTCGTAAATTTCACTTCAATAAATCTATTTCAGGCAAAGTAAGTTGAACTGAAAATAGGGGTCAAAAGACGGAAAAAAAATACACTCACCACTAAAAAGTGAAAAATAAAAATAATTTTTAGAAAAAAAAAAAAACCGACTTCAAGATTAAACCTACATATATAGAACTAAAAAGTAAAAAATAATATTTTAGTTGCTTCGAAACAAAGAGAATTAAATGAAAATCAACGAAATTATCGATACTTATATAGCTATTCACAATTTATGATCAGTTATTTTTGGAGTCGGTGCCAGCCAAGGAGGGCACTTCAATCCTGCATTTGCAACAAACTTTTGAATGGCACGAGACAGCGTGTGGCGGTGATGAAATAGTGAGGAATCTTTACAATTACCTATTCTTTTTTCTTATTTTTCGGATTCTGTTTGTTTTTGTTGGCACCGACTCCAAAAATGACTTATCATTAATTGTGAATAGGTATATAAGTATCAATAATTTCGTTGATTGTCATTTAATTCTCTTTGTTTCGAAGCAACTAAATTATTATTTTTTACTTTTTAGTTCTATATATGTAGGTTTAATCTTGAAGTCGGTTTTGTTTTTTTTCTAAAAATTATTTTTATTGTTAATGGATTATTGGTTAACTTGATTATTGGTTTGGTATGGTTTAAATTAAATGAGAGTGGATTTTAATGTAAACATTGTTTTCAGTCTGACGATGGGATGGAATATACCGAAACATATCACATTGTGTGAAGATTAATTGTTTTAAGAGAAGTTAATCATAATCTACCCAATCCTTTCCCAAAGAAAAACTTCTATTCTGCTGTAGATTGGAAGCGTTATAGAACAATGAAGCAATGAACGAATCCCAAGGAGCAAGAAGCGGCAACGAAAAAGACCATAGCAGTGAAAAGGTTTTGGAAGGGCGAGGAAACGTGAATCATTAACGACACAGAAGACTACAGAAAGAATGTGAGACCTCCAGCCAGCCGTTGCATCAACTATTTAATGTCGGAAGGAGCAGTTTGTTTTCCGCGCCCTTTCCAGTAACAAGGGCAAAATGGCCGGACATTTAAAAGCACTATCTTATATTAACTATTCAGCCTCGGACCATGGGGCCGATAAAACCGAGAGGCCATTGTCTTCGGCTTAGCCAGACAATTAGTTTTAATCAATTATTAAGACCGAAAGGGAATTAACTGACGTGGATTCTAGCAGCGATGGGCAGCATTAGACCGCCAAAACAATTGTGGCTGGGAGCTGAAGGGGCATTGTCTGAAGATGCAGAGGCAGCGACCAGGGGCTAGTACACCTGCCTACCGCCCACCTTTCTCCTACAATAACAAAAGCCTCTAGTTTGATTCACTAATTTAATTTAGAATCTTAGTACATGATCCTATTTTCTTTATTTAAAACTTAGTTATCATTAAAAATTCCTAAAATAAAAGGCGAAGACGTGGAGTGGGATGATTGAACAACTGATTGCTATACATTTAATCTATATCTATACAACTAGCATCCCTCAACTAGCCTGCTCTCAAAAGCAAAGAACGTAGATTATTTTAATTAATAATTGATTTTCTTATTAATTATTTTGATTAATTAATTAGGAATAAAAAAAATAGATGACAGAAATTTGTAATTGTATTTATAGATTTTAAAAAAGCTTATGACTCGGTAGATAGAGCATCATTATTCCAAGTTTTGGAGGAATTTGGGGTTGACAAAAAAAGAAAAAAACTCAGATTATCAAACATTAAGTCCAAAGTTAAATTCATGGGTGAAATCTCTAGAGAATTTAAAATCGCAACCAGTGTTATACAAGGCGATGGCCTATCTCCAATTTTGTTCAACTGTATTCTTGAAAAAGGTTTTACGAACATGGAAAAAGGAAGTTTCAAACATTAAAAATTATATCGGAATTGTTAGCAAAAAAATAGAAGATTGATGTGGAAATATCAGCATTTGCGAATGATTTAGCAATATTCACAGAAAATGAAGAGATCGCCAAAATTTATATTGAAAAATTACAAGAAATTGCGTCTAAAACAAGTATACAAATTTTTTTTGAAAAGACAGTACATATGTCGACTCATGTGAATACAAATAAAGAACTAAAAACTAAATATGGTAACACGAAAAAGGTAGATAAGTTTAAATATTTAGGTAAAGTAATTCAATATAATGGTTTAGATAAAGCAGCAAATCTCATCAGAGCCAACAAAATGGAATTTGCCTTCCAGAAAACTAAAGATATATGTAATAAAAAAATCTCTCTACTGAAGCTAAATTACGTCATTATAAAACAGTTGTTCGTCCTGAAAGCTATTATGCCTCTGAATATTTGTTTCTCAACAATTGAAAACATGGAAAAGAGGGAGAGAAAAATATTAAGGATAATATTTGGAACCAGGAAAGACTGGATAATGTTTTAAAATAAAAAGTAATACGGGAATATACCAAAATATTGAAAAATTAAGTTATGCAATGAGGAAACGTTGTTTGACATTTTATGTACATTTGATGAGAATGGATGAAGAAGACTGACAAAGAAATTTTTCCAACACAGCCTCCTAAAACACAAAAAGAATACATAGATACGGACGGTAAAAGAAGATATGATGGTGGCAAATATACAGTGGAATCCAATGTTGGACAGAGAGAAATTTCGGACAGCAGTCAACAAGATCAAATTTCCGGAAATGGTTAGGGCACAAATTGGTAGGTTGAAAGGAGAAAACATGAGGCAGAGGTAATGAAGAAATATTCGAAAGAACGAAAGAGCAAGGGAAGAATTCTTAAACGTGGTCCACAGATGGCTGAACTTGGAAAAAAAAATTGATTTTCATATGTTTATCCATAAACATCTTGTATTGAAGTATGGGATTGAGCATCTTCACTTCAATAATATCTTTACCCATTACAGTAATTTTTATTCTGGTTGAAATAGCATTTATTCACATAAATCATATTTTTACACACAATATTAAAAAGAAAGGTATCGACATTTTGATTTGGCATTGGTTTTATTTTAATTTATAACCATAAAAGTATGAATGAATGTTTGACAAACCTCGTTTTATTATTATAGAAGTTGTTGTAGTTAACATTTGGTACAGTTCGGTTTAATAGTTACACCGTTGCAAACTCAGTTGCAGAATAGCTACATATCGGTCGATTTTTAAACTGCACTGGTATCTATGTCGCTCCATATATTTATATATTTTTTTAAAACAATTAAATTGAAAATGAGTAAATTTTATCATAAATTTCTAGCACTATATAACACCGTATATCCGTAACCTCCCTCGAATGGATCTCGCCACCTATTGGTGGTTTATCAAACTTCACTGCGCACCACAAATTAATCGCTTTTTTTATGGCAATTTATTTGAAAATCTTTACATTTTATTATTTCTAAACCTTCATGGAGCCATGAAGATGATACAGTTAAAATTAGTAATCACAAACGAAAACTGCTTATCCAATCAGTACCAAACTTTAACTGCACAATCTTTATTGTTCAAGGAAGGTTTAGCAATAATAAAATTTACACATTTTCAATCAAAAAGTTGCTAAAAAAGCAGTTAATATGTGTTGCGCAGTGAATTTGGAAAATTGACCGGTAGGTGGTTAGTGCCATCTAAGAGAGGTTATAAAGGTACAGTGTTATATGGAGTAAGAAATTGATAATAAAATTTGCTTTATTCAAAAAAATTGTTTTAAAAAAAAAAAAAACATTTAGTGCGACGTGTGGATCCAGGGATGTTTAATTATCGAACGATATGTATGAGCTTAGTGCTATTCTAAAACAGATTTTGCAATGGTAAAACTATTAAACCCATCTGTACCAAATTTTAACAACATAATCATCATAGTCCTAAGAAGATTTTGTATCATAGTACGGTTATTATAATAATTTTGTACAATGTTATGTGACAGAGGTTTGCCAAATTGTGATTAACTTTTATCGTTAGAAATAAAAATCCAAACAGATGAAATCGATAAAATTATTTCTGCCGAACAAAAAATTATTGCCTTATCAAAATATCAATTTCTTATTTTTTGATAATGTATGCAAAAAATGGGTGGTCTAACTTTAGTTTTTCTGGGAGATTTTAGAAGACTGAAATATCAATGATTTGAAATTCATTCTAATGTTTTAGGTTTATTAAATAAATCGTACCATTGGTTGGGTGAAAGAGCAGTAATGTCATATACAAATACTATAGCGGAAAAAATAAATAACATTATTAATGAAAAAGTTAATTGTACCAGCCGAGGATATCTCAATTGATAGGGTTGTAAGCACTGATAATTCACTCAGCTGTATTTTTTTTAAACCAGTTAAATTCTACTGCTTAGCTGGTTGAAAATTACATAAAGGCATAATTGAACATCCAATTTTTAATTATATTGAATGATTTGGTAATCCAGAGAGACAGAGAATATTAAGAATTTTAGATTGTCAGAGCTTTCAACTAAATATCTATACACGCGATATCATATGGCAAAGAATCGACATTTCGATTTGGTAAATCGGCAGAAATATTTTATCGATTTAATTGGGTCGGATTTTAATTTCTAACCATAAAATTATATGACAGTATAGGTGTTTCTGCCACTAAACACCGTGTAACTGAATTATTATTAAATTAAATTGTGTTAATGCTAAACCTTCCTAGAACTATGAAGATGATTAGTTGAAAATTGGTACAGAGGGGTTCTGTGGTTTTACATTGTAAATACTTTTAAAGAATGACGCAAGCCACGTATTGTTCGAGTTTTAAACTTTACTGGGATCTACACGTCACACCGCATATTTATAGCTTCTTTTATAACAATTTAATTGATTTAAGCAAGTTTAATTATCAATTTTTCCAGTATATATCATCTTATCTATAGTTCAAGTAATAGCAGCGCGTCGCTTAAAATGGGCATGTAAAGTCGTTTGGGTTTAATAATGATCGAATTCCAAAAAAAGTAATAAGTTTTGAGCCGTCAGGTAAACGACCGAGGGGTAGACCGAGACGAAGATGGGAGGATTGCGTCAGGGCCGACCTGGGGGATTTGGGTTTTGGAGGAGTGGGTGGAGGGAAGTGTTTGGTCGACGGTTGGTGGTGTCGGCATCGAACCTTCGGGTTCGGTAAGCCTTTATTTATTTATTTATATAACAACTTATCTCTGTAACCTCTCTTGAATGGTGTTCGCCAACTATCGGTCAATTTTCAAACTTCACTGCGCATCACATATTTATCTCTTTTTTAACTACAACTGAATTAAAATATGTAAATTTTGATATTGCTTCCTTGAGCTATGAAGATGATGAGGTTAAAATTTGGTACAGATTGGTTTAGTAGTTTTCGCGGTTAGTGATCGCAAACGAAAAATGGCTTGTTTTTTTATATAATAGTATAGATTATTATAAGGTTTTAGTACGAGAGGAATTAGAATGGTTTATAGGATTTAAAATATGATAATAATCATCATAGGATAGAAGTAGGAATAATACAGGAGTAGGTTAGGAAATAAGCGTAGACTCGGAAGGAGGATAAGAGAGGAGATGGGATCCCCTCGGGCCAGTTTGATACCTGAGGGAGGTCATGCAGACCCAGACGTTAGGAACACTGGGAGCATTAGCTGGAAATATGTGGAGGTTAGTGGTGGCTGACAGCTGATGTGGGTAGGCACCTGCCCACTTGTTACTGCTCCAAATCACACACCAAAGGTCTGCTCCTATAAGCGTGTCCTATCGCCCTTCTGTGGAATATAAACAACCGGATTATAAAAAATAAGAGGATTCAGCAACGCTTAGGAGGAAAAAACAGTCGGAACTAATTTGTGGGCAAAGCGGCAGTAGCCGGTGACATGTACGTTTGTGAATAATTCTTTTTGGTTCATTAAGGTTTTTTTTTTACTTCGCTTTATAAGTCAAGGTCGTAAAAAATATATGAAGGGATTTATATTTAAGCTAAAAGAAAGAAAGAAAAATACAGAAACAATATAACTCAACTTTAATAGCATATGATTTTTTTTATTTTTTTTAAATTTGTTGAACTTAACCCTATTTATGGAGCAGTGTATTACAGTAGAGGGGTACACTCAATAGTTTAGAGGGGTTTCATATTCAAAATCACAAAATGAAGTTCAAAAACAAAAAAAAATTATAATTTTTTGTTTTATTTGTTTACAGATTTATTCAATATTAGACCAATAAAAAAAAATTAAAAAAACAAACTGTGGATTTAAATGTTTTTAAATATGTATGTTTAATTTGAAAAGAGTTAATAAATAAATATCTTGGGGAAAAAATATATCATTGTTTTTAATTCGTCTTAAAACAAGATACCTAATTACAATAATACTCCATGTATGACGCAATTAAACAATGATTTTGATTGTCAAGGTCTTCAATTCTTTTCTAATGTTTTCTTATAAAACGTCAGAAAGTAAAATGTGACATTAAAATAAATAATTAAATTATTTTACTGAATCTTAAATTAATTTGAGACATACGTTTTTCGAATTACACACCATCCAATATTTCTATTTAAACAGTCGTTTGAAAAGAAGTTAGCCAAGAGACCTTATCATGTTGAACTATTATTGAATTCCTACTATTAAGTAGTTCTTTACCGTTTTCGACTACTCCAACATTTATTAGACAATTGTTCAAAGCTCCCAAAAATTACAAAATACTTATTTACATGACAGTAATTAGACCCGTTTAGACATACGGAGATGGGCTTTGGGGCTCCAGCAAACTTTTCAATCCTTCCAATACTTGCACCCCAAATCCACAAAGCTGCTTATAATATCACAAACAAACTTTATCCATAAAGATCTCAATGCACTATATGTTGATGATTTGGCCCAAACCAAATAACTATCTTTTCATAGTAAACTCCATACCTACTCGAATCCACTAGTCTCCCAACTTGCCTCACACTCCATTCCCAATAATCCCTCGGAGGCGTCTAAAACGAATATGGCTAAGATTACTACTAAGAAATTCTATACATGTCATTGTAATAATTTTCCTCAAATTTACTTGCAGTTTATAATGAATTCATTTGTAAATATAAATAAACAAATAGTTAAAAAAAAAAGGAAAGTGTTTTTTAGAAATTTCATAGGTTGGTTCAAGGCTAATGTTTGAAAATGCACTTTCGAATCAACCGTTATGTAAAGGAATTCAAGCGGCTGAAGGACTTAGATGCGTGTAAGTGATTTTTTATAGTCAAATGCCATTGGAACCCTTTTTTCTTCAAATTTACTTGTTGCATACGTATCCAATCCTCACAATCCAAAATCCTTCGAAAAATTCTCAATGCACCTTACTTTGTCACCAATAAACTTATCCATAAAGATCTTAATATTTCATATGTTGCTGATTTAGCCCACACCAGATACCTATCCTTTCATAGTAAGCTCCGTAACCACTCAAATCCCCTAATTTCTCAACTCGCTTCCCACCTTCCTCCGAGGCGTCTGAAAAGAAGATGGCCCAGAGACCTTCAAGTGTAAAATTTTTATTAAAGTGCTATTGATGAGTAGTTCTTTTCAAGTTTTGTCAAGTTATTGTAATAGTAAACAGCACATTCAGGTATTTGATGTATGCATTTTGTACAGTTGTAAATTTCAATAAATTGTTATTTAAAAAAAAAACTAGTTGCATATAATGCATACAGTTATGGATATCAATAGATAGATTTTTTTTAAATATTAAACATTTGTATGGTACTTCCTCTTGAATTGGTCAGTCGGGAAAGTATACAACAATAATATGGATATTTTAAAAAAAAGGTTCGTTGATGGGCACTTCGCGATCCTGTAACCGCTTTTTCAAACCTCCTTCGGCATTTATAATCCCTAATACAGAGCGGGGAGGTGGTGATAAGTGGGCGGGCCTAGCTGATGTAATGGTCGCTGAAGAATAGGTCCCTCTTGATTACCTCTCATAATTATCTCTTGGCGTGCCCGAAAGGAAGCTCTCATTTTCCGGCAACTAGCCTCTACGGGATCGATTCTAAGGAAATTTGGTGGGGGCCCGCTCATAAATCCCCCCCCCCCTCCTCCGCCACCGAGATCCTAGCCCCGGCTGGGTATTAGTCCTCATCGATTATCCGTCTCGACTCGTATACAAAGTCGGATTGTTTATAGCCGCTCTAAAACGGCAGGGAGAAGAGTAAATAAGAAATATCGCTCCTGGGAGTGGCTTTATTCGGAAACCTACCCCCGGGACGTGGCAGACAATGCTCCGCCTCCTCTCTTACCTCTTACCTACCTCTACCTCCCGAGGAACATTCTTTAGCTTTCTTCCTATAAATCATGGCGCCTTGAATAAACAATTAGCCGAGTTCATCGGTGGATGTAAAGGAGGCCCTTAGCCTTTGGGAGAGCGATCCTTTAATCCGAGTACAATTGAGTTTGATCTTTCAATCTGTCCCGAGCAGGCCTCTTCCTAACAATGGATGGAAAAAATAAGTTATAGCGGCTCCCTTTAGCCCTAATTTTGCCCCTAGCGATCAGTTATCGTTCCGAGGTGAAGTCATTTAGACGATGTAAAATAGTTCTTTATCTGCTAGTACTTTATTAATTTAACAATCAACCAATAAAAATATCAACCAAATGTTTTACTATTTAGTAAGAAAATAAATGTATTAAATGAATTTAGTCTTTTCAAAAGAAATCTGGAGACTAACCTTTCTGGCTATTTCTGTCAGAATGTTGATTTGTTTATAAGCTGTTTCTATGTCTTGAGAGAATATTGCGATATCATCAGCGAAGGCTAGACAGTTTATACCAACTACTTTGTGTTTTGATCCCAATTTAACCTGATTCCTGCTTCTTTCAATCTCTTTTCCCATACTCACCTCACCTCCTCCAGGACAATTGAAAATAATCGGGAAAAGCCCATCACCCTGGCGGACACTAGTGTTAATTAGAAATTCGGCTGAGATCCCTCCCATAAATTTCACTTTGGCAGAATTAACATATAATACACACAAAAAAAAAAAAAAGCTTAAAAACCTTCAAAGCTTCAAGGGAAAAAAATCTTATTAGGATCAATCGTTCTGATCCTAATAAGTTAAAAAAAAACGTTTAGCCGAGATAATGAAAAAACCAAATTTGTGTAATTGTTTGTCTGTTAGTGTATATTTTGTAATCTATACTATTATATAAAAGGACTAGCCATTTTTCGTTTGTGATCACCCACCACCAAAAAAATAGAACCAATCTGAGCTAAATTTGAACCACGCCATCTTTATAGCTCCAGAAAGGCTTAGTAATCATAAAATCTACTGATTATCAATTAATTTGTTATTTTCCATAAGAGGTTACAAACCTAAGGCGTTATGACAATGGCTTGTAAAGCGTACTTTTGGTAGCGCTTCGATAAATATTCTATATTTTAAGATCAAGATGCCTTCTTCTTTTCATAAGCCTCGGAGGATAATCGAGTATTAAGAGAGAAGAAAGTTGGGAGATCAGTAGATTCGAGTGGTTACAGAGTTTAATATAAATGGATAGGCATCTAGTTTGGTCAAAAATCAGCAACAGTTAAAGATATAGAGTTAATATATATATAATATTATATAAAAGAAGTCATTTTTCGTTTGTGATAACTAACTACAAAAACAACAATCGGTGCTAAATTTTAACATCATCTTTATAGTTGCAGTAAGGTTAAGCAGTTAGAAAATCTACTTAATTTAGATTAATTTGTTATTTAAAAAACGATAATACGTGGACAACAGTGAAGTTTAAAGCGTTCTAAATTTATATTCATACCAGGTTTTTTCGTATAATAGTTTTTCTTAAATAATAATAGTTTTTTGTTGTTTAGGAAAATATAAAGGTAAAGCCAACTATTTTAAAATATACCTCAGCTATTGTAAGGAGTCTTTGAGGCTATATCCTACTTGAGTTTGTGGAGATGCCCCAGAAGGTGTGAAAGCGTTTGCATGTACTCCATGTCTAGGCTTATCTAAGTCGGTAAAGTGTAATAAGTCCAAACAGTGAAATAATTTGATAAACGGACGGAGGAAATTCATTACAAGATATACTCCACGTTTGCGCCGTGCCCTCACACCTTCGATATTAAAAATATTTCTGCTGTGCTGGTCCGAGGTAAAAGGATGGCATGAATATTCAACAGACGTCCGCACGATCAATGGGCTTCACAACGTATCTCTAAGAAATTATTCAGTCAGCTTCCATAGCCCTTCGTAAAAAATAAAAAGAACATTATTGTATTCATAACATAGGAAAAAAAAAAACTAGAGAAAAAAAAATTCTGGACTCGGGTACCTAGTTTTTTTTATGTAGTGTTGTGACAACACAGTAAAAATATCCGCAACTGAGAAGAAATTAAGAGTAGGGAGAGCGGCTAAAATGTATATATATATATATATATATATATATATATATATATATATATATATATATATATACATTTTAGCCGATATATATATTAATATTTGACTGTTACTATTAAATGTTTATAAATATGGATTCTTGAGGTTCAGATCAATAAATAAAAACAACTATTTTGGAGACGTTTCGAGACTATATTGTTCTCATAACTATGCCCTACAGTGAAAAACAGGTTGCAATAAAATTATATAAGTTATACAAGTTATTTCGAAACATAAAGTTAGCTACAATACAAGTATATAACATGTGTTAGAGTAATAAAAATATATATAATTACAGAATATTGAGGAGTATGAAACAACTTAGGATGTTACTGGTGGATATGGTATCAACTAACTAAATTCTTTAAAAACAGTTGCATTTAATTTCCCAACTGGTGGTATTCCCAAACATGCAGGTATAAAAAGGATTTACGTATTTAGGTGTAATATACTTATAAATGGTTTGTATGATGTATATTAATGTGAATGTATATTATTGGTGTGAATGTATTAAATTGGAATAACAGGTGTTGAGATTTAGAACGTCTGATTTTTAGTTTATTGCGCGATTTTTATATTTTTCTATGGTTATCACTTCTTTAATATTTGGGGGGAATCAAATTAAAAATAATGTTTTGTTTGCCTGTAATGTGTGGTGAGAGCTGTTTGGTCAGGTTTATTCGGGTTTTTATTTATAGACGTGCAACTGTATTTATGTTGATAAACACGTCGTTTAAGATATTGTTCCGATGTACCAAAATAAGACTTGCCACAACTATCTTCACACGGTATTTCATAAACAATATTAGGCTGAAATTCTAACTTATCTATATTTTTGGTTTTGGTGAATAATTTATTTGTTATATAGTGTATGCCTATATTGTAGCTAACTTTTTGTTTTGAAATAACCAGTGTAACTTAAATATTTTCAGTATTGTTCTCATAATCATGTCCTACAGTGAAAAAACAGGTTACTATAAAATATATAAGTTACACAGGTTATTTCAAACCATAAAGTTAGCTATAAATATAAAAAAACATCTTCAAACACCTGCTGAGATTAAAAACTACTGCTTTGCCAATAGACGTCATTGAAGAAATAATGATCAATCGCATAATTTAATACAATATTTTTATCGATAAACAAATAAAACTTAAATTATTAGTTAAAATTATCCAAGTTATTTACTAATTTGGGCGGGCGAAACCGCGTCGAGGGATGTTTGTTTATGATGAAAGAGGTTAATGTTTAAAATGTATGTAATAAGAATATAATACTTTTGTCCTTTATTCATATTATTAATACTTTTTCTTGTTATTATTAGTTATTTTTTTAATTTTATTCCATTGTCATATTTAATGTTTTTATTGCATATAAATCCAGGTTATAGTTTTAAGAAAGATTTTTAAGCCTTATAGAGACGTACCACACTGACATCAGACGCCTTGAGGTTCTAGCATCTGCGTAACTAACAAGTAAAATTAACCGTGAACATGCTTCCGTCACTTTCAAGGTTGAACAGTGATGCTACTAATATGAGAGCTCAAAACTGCATCTAAAAGATTAAAAATTCTACTAACAAGGAGATGTTTTGACTTGTAACACACAGATTTGAATGCCGATTTTTGTGTATGCCGTAGGGATAATAGTGCAAAACTAGAGTTATAGCCGCCAATGTGCATTGGAAGCCGAGAAAAAAAAATATAAATAAAAATCACATTTTATTTTTTTTCTCAGCTCTCAGTCAAGATAGAGAAATGAATATTTCACATTAAATTGTAGTTGTGTATGCTATTTGAAATAAAAATACTTTTGTTATGCTCAAAACTTGACCCGGCTTATGGGTGCTCAACAACTAGAAAACAATGACAAAATTCCAACGAAATCCGCTGTAAATCTGTGGGAAATTTTGTTCATGAAAAACTGACCTCAAATCTCGATTTAGTGCACCAAAAAAGCACTTATGTGTGAAAGTTTATCAAAATAAAAAAATATTGATTTTTTACACCTTTCGAGGACGTTAAAATTTTGAAGTAGAGATTTCATTAACTTCTATCGGCCATAACCACTGCTGTGTTTAACCGATCACAATAGTAATAGCATCACAAGAATCATTTAGCTTTTTATCCATGCATAAAACATTCGATGTGGGCTAAAATATGATTTTTAGGACTAATCGGCATTCAAATCTGTGAGGTAAGTCAAAACGTCCCCTTGTAAGTATATTTCTCTCAGCTGATAAAATTACAATGTTCAAATTGTGATAATTAAAGGAATGTATCTGGGCACGATTAATTAAAACATTACGAAAATATTATTTTTTTTCTAGTCAAAATTATTTTTTATTTTTTTTTTATTTATACTTTATTGATATTTACAACTGAATACAATATAATAATTAAGTATGTGAGCGGTATGATGATTACAATAACTTATGAGAACTGCTCATTCTAAATCAGAAAGTCTCTATGCCATCTTCTTTTCAGTCGCATCGGAGGATTATCGAGAAGCGAGTGAATATTTTATACTTATAAAGTTTATCAGAATTTTAACATTCAATTAATTTTAAACATCGATGATCAATTTATATTATATATTTTCTTGTTCGAAAAAAAAATTTATATAAAACGGTTTTGTACATATTTAAGGTTTTTAATTCGATTTTAGGGACGCTAGGGACGAATATTATGTCCCCTTCAGCCCTAGTGATTGATTGCCCCCACGAACCCATACTCGCATATTAATTTTTTTCATAATGTAAATATGTATACTGTGACCTGATATTATATTCTCGGTAGGCCCTACTTCACATATTGGATACCAAAATTACTATATCGTGTTTTAGCTTGCATATCTTAATATAATCTAAATAATTTCATTGTTCACAAGAATAGGAATAAAAAAAAAATTTCTTGCATACGTATAGCTCAATATAAAGTAGTAGAAATATAATTAATATATAATATGTATCAAGTATAATTTTTGAATGAGAAATCTCACCAGGGACAGGGAGGCATGGCATAGATGGCTGGAAGCACCCCCACTGAGAGGCAAATGGGTGAAAGATAAAGAAGAAGAAGAAGTATAATTTTTGATTTTTTTAAATTTAGATAAATAATCTATAATTTACAAATATTTTAAATAGCTTATAATATAAAAGTTAAGAGTATGGATAATTTACATATTTAAAGAAGTTGACAAAGTATTACACATATAAATTATTTGATGAAGGAACTCAAAAATGATCGTATCCCCAAGAGCCTTGAAAATTATGGAACGGAACTTGAATGAGGGCTCTAGGAAGACTTAGCAGTGGGATTGGAATAGAATTTTTAGGATGGTAGCTAGGAATACACGGAACTGTCTTAATATCGAAATCAAAAAAACAATTATGACATATAGAACGCGCATGGAATTTATCAGCAATTACAGTAACGTAAAGTCAATTGGATTATGATGGATTTCAAATCATGGTAGAACACGTACTCAACTAGACTAATTTTTAGACCAAGGAGAAAAGGGCTTAATCGCAACTGACTCTAAGCTCTTAGGACAGAGTTCGAGTCCAGCAGTTGAAGATTTTTTTTTTTTAGTTATTTCAGCCGCGGACCGTCTTAAGAGACGGGAGATTTCGGACAAAACCTCTTTAGTCTGTTGTGCTCTTGAAC
This sequence comes from Euschistus heros, assembly GCA_003667255.2. Classification (NCBI taxonomy): domain Eukaryota; kingdom Metazoa; phylum Arthropoda; class Insecta; order Hemiptera; family Pentatomidae; genus Euschistus; species Euschistus heros. Next base: position 676,883 of record RCWM02000488.1, on the reverse strand, counting down.
AAGGACATCCTTAAATAGAAAGAAAAAATACTTCGTTAACAAGTACCAAAACCAAGACACTTAGGTGGACCATAACTGTAATACTGTATGAATTTAAACTGGAGGTCGGAATGAAATTTTCAGTTTTTATTTTAATTAAAAAAAAAAAATTATCTGACTCAAAATGCATATCAAATTTCTCTTGTTTTACTTCAGATAGTTTCCTAATAAGAAGGCTTACTTTTTACTTTTCTATGTTATAAATTTAATAATTTTATAGTACGAGTATGTAAATAATCCATATTTGAATCATAATACACAACATTTATTTTTTTCCATTTTACAGAAGTTATTGAGCAATAAATATATTTCGTGAATCAATTCAAAAATATTCCATACATGAATCTTCTAGAAAACAACAAATAATAATTAAGGTTTTTTTGTGTATACACATTTATTAAAATTTACAACAGAACAAAATATATACATCAGGTAAATGAACTGATAACGACTACAATAACATGTTAAAACTTGAAAAAAGCTATTCATCAATAGCACTTTATTTAAAATTCTACACTAGAAGGTCTCTAGGCCATCTTCGTTTCAGACGCCTAGGAGGATTATCAGGAAAGCAAGTTAAGAAACTAACGGATTTGAGTGATTATGAAGCTTACTATTAAAGGACAGGTATCTGGTGTGGGCTAAATCAGCAACATAAGGAACATTAATATCTTTATGTATAAGTTTATTGGTGACAAAATAAGGAGCATTGAGGATTTTTCGAAGGATTTCGGATTGTAAGGATTGAATACGAGATGAATTGGGTGGTTTAGTGGAGCCACTAAGCTCAGCTCCGCACGTCCAAATAGGCCTAATCACAGTCATGTATATGAGTATTTTGTAATTAATTGGGGGCTTTGAACGTTTGTCTAGGAAATGTTGAAGTAGTCTGTAACGGCGGACAGTTTCTTGTAGTTTTAGTCTTAATAATTAAGGTTAAATTTAATAACAACAGATAGGTAATTAAGTTCAATAAACATGTAATTTTAATAAACATGTAAATAAAATAAGAAACAGACCAGCAGGAATAAAAATTGGGTTATTTTTTTTTAATCGATCTTTTACTGAAGCATTAGAATCTGCCTCAAAGAGGTCAATTAGTAATATGGATGGCTTAGTGGAACCATTCTTCACAATATGTAAAGTAAGATATAAATGAAAAGAAGATAAAAAATAAGTAAATAAAGAACCCCAAAATAAACAATATTTAAAGTGTCAATCAATTTAAACAAATGATATTTAAATTATTAATAATAATAGTTTACTATAGTAATACTACTAATAATAGTTTAATACAATACTGTGCGATGGATCCGCCTTGGGTTGGCTCTAACTACTCCTGTGTAGTGTTATATTAACTGCACACAGTCCTTGAGGAGTACTCAACCTATGTTGTCTTAGCAATGAGAAACCACTCGCGGTTAAGCTATATTCTAGCCACAGCATTGCAGATCCGCAATGGAACTAATATTAAAATAAATTTAAAACTAGATAAATTTATCAAATTTACGACGTAAGTTTTAAAATAAAATAAGACCTGTAATAAGAAGCATAAGGTCTCAAAATAGTTCTTAATAACAGTGGCAAACTGTAAACTAGCCTTCCCGGGAAACATGGAAGAGAAACTTCTAGAAGTTGTAGACAAAAGGTAAGTTCGACTTTCACAGAACAGGAGGTTGAAGATAGTCAAGTTTCCCAACGAGGAAACTAAAACTTTAATACACAATTCTCTGAGAAAAAAAGTATATTCTATTTATGGAAATGTTTAACACGTGCATTTTAAAAATATAGTGACCTAGTAATGAATCTAAGAAGGAGAGACAAGCTGGAAGAGGAAATACTGGACTATGCGGTAAAGTCAAAACAATAGAATAAAATAGAAAAAAAAATTTATTCTGGGACAAAGTCCCTTAAGAATAATAGTTACATGACAAAACATAAGTTATATCTGGCCTAGAGATTACAATTATATAATAAAATAACATAATTTAAAGTAAATACAATTTTACAATAAAATAAGTAATAAAATGAAACAAAAATCTATACGCATATATAAACACATACACACTACATACATACATATACATTCTATATTGACAATCAGCAAAAGAAAAAATATTATATATGAAATATGTTAAAAAATATATTTCTGATGTTGAATCTAGTAAAGGATGAAGAAAAAAAGAATTAAAATGAAAATTATTTCAATGATAGAGAAAACATTATCATATGAAGATTGTTTAAACCGGCTAAACTTTTATATCTGATATGCTTGGGTGAAATTCATTAAAGCGTCTATATAATTAGATAGACTGGAGAGAGGAAAGGTGTTGGAAGAGGAGTGTTTTAAAAGTTCCGAGGGAGGATGCATTACGAATAGAAGGAGGAAGAGAATTCCAAAGAATAGCGGAGCGGGCAAGAAAGGAACGTTGGAAAGCAATAGTTCTGTAGGATCGGAGAGACAGGACCTTGTATGCAATGATTGGATTTAGTACTTGATATGTAGGATATTGTAAATAAACGGAGGGTGATGTGTGTTAATAACTTGGAAGAGGAATGTACCAAGGAAGTAATCTCTTCGGAAGGAAGGGGAAAGCCAATTTAACACGCTGTAAAAATGGGACACATGAGAGCGTCTCGAGGTTTCAAAAACAAATCTTATGAAGCAAGAATCGTACAGGGTTGCCCACAAAACACTACTAAAAGAAGGGAAATGAAAGTGCGGATTATATATTGAATATTCATAACCGTATGACCAAGGACAGACTGAATTCCTTCGCACAATACACCAGCAACTAGATTATAAAATTATGCAATGTAACAGGTAAAACTTTTGAATACAGCTTCTAATAAACTAATTTTCTAGATTATAATAATAATAATAGCTTATTTTTAAAAAAAACAAACTATTTATTGATATTTACAACTGTACATCAATATACATCAAGTAAATTTGAGGAAATGATTATAATGGCATGTAAATCACTTGTGAAGAACTACTTACTAGTAGCACTTCAATAAAAACTAAACTGGAAGGTCTCTTGGCCATCTTCTTTTCAGATACTTCGGTGGGTTATCAGGTATTGAATGTAAAGCAAGTTGGGAGTCTAATGGATTCGTGTGGGAATGAGGTTTACTATGAAAGAATTGGTATCTGGTTTGGGCTAAATCAGCAACATACGGAACATTGAGGTCTTAATGGATAAGTTTATTTGTGACAAAAGAAGAAGCATTAAGGATTTTTCCAATGATTTTGGCTTGTAAGGATTGGATACGAGAAAATTAGATGGTTTAATGGTGCCCCAAACCTCAACTCCGTATGTCCATATAAGTCTAATAATTGTCACGTAAATAAGTTTCTTGTAATTTATTGGAAGCTTTGAACGTTTGCCTGGTAAATGTTGAAGTAGTCTTTAGCGAGGGGATGTTTCTTGTCGTTTTAGTCTTGAATGTGGATTCCAAATGAGACGTTTGTCCAAATAGTTGGATTCTAAGAAGTACTCTAAAAAGACGAAAAACTGCTCGTCGTTGCCGACTACTTCAACATTTACTAGACAAGCGTTCAAAGCTCCCAATAAATTACCAAAGACTTATTTACATGACAGTAATTAGACCCATTTGGACATATGGAGTTGAGTTTTGGGACTCCAATAAACCTTGCAATTCTTATATACAATAATTCCATCCAAAATCGTTCGTAAAATACTCAATGCTTCTCCGAATTATGTAACAAACAAACTTATCCATGAAGATCTTAATGTTCCATATATTGCTAAAAATATTTTTGAATTATCATATATCAGCTGGAATAGGAAGGTGCGATCACCGGCCTTTTTCAATGGCCTTGTGTCACCCGATTTTTTTTTTTTTTTTTTGTTTTATTGACACTAAGAGGGAGTCACTCTGTATATACAATACAGTTGTAAATTTTAATAAATAGATAAATAATAAAAACAAAATTTTTGGTATGTGAAGATTTTTAGAGCATATACAGAAAACTTTCCATGTAGCTTTTAAGTTCTTTTTCACAACGAATGTATGTTATTAATTTTTTGGGTGAGTTTTATATAATTTTTCTATCTAATTATTTTACCTATATTAATATCTATGGCTGTAAATTATATGCAATAAAAACTCAAAAATATGCACACATTTATGCAAATATATTGGGTAAAATATGCAACTAAATACTTAAAATATGCAACTATTTGCATTACCTATTTTTAAAAAAAAAATGCAATACATACTTATACATAAGTACAAACTCAAGTCTAACTAATTGTGTTGAAAGGGAAACAATTCGAAGGAGTCTATTAAAAAAACAAAAAGATGAGGCGAATGTTAAAAAAGATAACACAAATTTTTATTTCTTGCCTTTGTTTTATAATTACTTTGCTGTTTATATGTGCAGTTGTTATTTGACATAAATCCAATTATATGTATTTACTCATTTTAGCTACATGTTTCGGAAACAATGCTCCATCCATCATCAGGCTTCTATTAATCTGTGATAATTTTTACATTGTCTATTCCATGTCCATGTTACCCAGCCACTTAACTGAGCAATCCTATATTTATAATTAAGTTTAATTTTTTTAAGAAAATCTTTTTAGTAAGAGATTATTTTATTTTTAGTTTCACGAGAACGTCGAAAACCTACCTCATCCTGTCCTCCTGTATCCTTTTATGGAGTACCATTAAACAATGTAGAACAGATAAGATACCTTGGATTTTATCTGGACAAAAGACTTACCTGGAACCCTCATACAAGATTGAAAAGACAAGAAGCTGCACGTCGATTTCGACTACTACAACACCTACTTGACAAACGTTCAAATCTCCCGATACACTACAAAAAAATAAACTCATGAGTCTCTATATGACGATTATCAGGCCTATTTGAACTCACGGAATAGAGTTATGGGGATCCACCAAACCATCGAATTCTTCCCGCATCCAATCACTCCAATCCAAAATCCTTCGAAAAATCCTAGATGCTCCTTACTTTGTCACAAATGAATTGATCCACAACGACCTTAATATCCCATATGTTGCTGAATTGGCACGAACCAGATACCTTTCCTTTCATAATAAACTCACTGCTCATCCAAATCCACTTGTTGCACAACTTGCTTCCCATTCCATTCCAGGCAATCCTCCTAGGCGTCTGAAACGAAGATGGCCCCGTGATCTTCTTTTGTAAATATTCATTAGAGTACTACCAATGGGTAGTTCCTCTACAAGTTTCATTCATGTCATTATGTCTCTTATATACCACATATTTACTTGATGTGTTTTTTAAATACAGTTGTAAATTTCTATTAATAAAAAAAAAAAAAAAAAAAAAAAAAAAAAAAAAAGTTTCACGACGGGTTTTTTGATTGTGGAACAAATAAATTAGGTAAGTAATCTATTTTATTTTCTTCTTGAATATTAATTACAAAACGGAGATAGACATTAAATAAAGTTTTCTTTTTTAATACGCTTTTATTAACTTCACCTGTATTTTTTTTTCTTTATTTCTTATATAATTATTATTTACAATTCACAAAATTATATGTTGTACCAAGAAAATAAACCAGACTCAACTTAAAATATAATACTAATAATCAACTTAAATATATGTGATGTAATCATAATTTATAATGAAAGAAAAATATACGAAAAACAAACTTTCAACAAAACTTCACCTGTATGTAACGGAATCTTGCATCGTAATATTCACCGATTTCCAGCTATCCGATTATCTTGAAAATTTGCACACGTGTCATGGACCAATGACAGTACAATAATTGCACAACTTTGTTTTAATATTCTTACTTAGTCTAGTCTAAATATCCCCAAAAAGGGGGTCTGCCTTGCAAAAGGAGGAGTAGTAGGTTTTATGATTCAGTAAGGTCCAGGTGGGTCTTTAGAATAAAATATCAAAAATGTGACTACATTTGATAGGCCGAACATTTTTGGTAAGCAAAAAACCCCAACATTTTTGCACTTTTTTAAGATTTTTGCAATAAAACATATACAAAAATGCTTTAAATCGAAAAATATGTTATCTACAAAATTTAAGTTTATTAAATTGTGCGTCTAAAGACATCTCTTAAGCTGAATTTGATTCAGACGTTTAGCCACAATCGATTGTCAAGAATCGACGAATTCCGCCAACTTTCTCAAAAAGTTAGTATTGGTCATGTTTAAGAGTCTATAACACACAAATGGCTAATCCAATCAAAAAATGTTATGTAATAATAGTTGTAGATCATTAGACTTTGTTTAAGATAGGTTTAGTTTTTTAACCTATAATTTATTATTGTAGAATATGTCAGCATGACTATTATAAAATAGGATTAAAATAATGAAGTTTAAAAAGACTATATTATCTTTTCTAACTAAATTATTATAAAATAGTAAATATTTGAACTTATGTTTTAGTATTCGCGTCATAATTAAGTCTGATAATTTAACCTAATTGCAGCTGAATTGTCTTCAAGATGCATCAGAGCTCATAGTCAGCTAATTCAAGGACAGGGATAGAAGTATCTCTTTGTTCGCAAACTGAGTCACGGGGCTTCAGAACGCAACAGTTCTCAAATAAAAATAGTAAATATTAAAATTATTGCAGAGCGGAACATTGTAATTTCCATTCATTACGGTCTGAATTACGCATGAGTATAAGGGACACGATACATTAATAACGATAATTAAGCGGAACGAAATATTCATGTTAATTCGAACCGTGGAATGGGAAGGGTAGCGCCGGGCCCTACTAGCTCTGAGGGCAGATAAGGTATTTAGAATTTAAATGGCCCGAAAATTCAGCAGCGGTCCCTGACAACAACCCCACTTCAACTCGCCATGAAATTTAACTATTAAGTGCTCTCTCTCCAACTGAAGGGTCAGGTACCCGTTCTTATTAATAGAAGAGGAAATGGATTCATTAGGAGCAATATATAGAGGTTGACAAATATACCGAAGCATGGGATGTAAAACAAACAAGGCGCTGCGGATCGTTGTGTATTCCGCAGCCTCTGAAGTGGGGGATGGCATTCTTTCCTAATGACAGGAGGGGAAGTTAGTGGTGGGGGGGGGCGTAATCTGTGCAGTTTGGAGCGGTAATTAGCAAACAGTCCTCTCCACGAGCTGCGTATACGATGGCTTTAAGCGTAGTGCTTCCACCCTCCCAGCCCTTCTTTACACACATCAAGGCACCATTCCTACAATATCAATATGAATCCAACACGATTTATGTTAAATTTCTTTAAATAACAATAAATAAAACTAGAGGTAAAGTCTAGTAAGGCTAAAATAACAGCATATAAAACTATTATTAGACCCGTTATTACATACGTAAGCGAGACATGGGTGCTAACAAAAAGAAGTGAAGCGCTACTCCGAGTTTGGGATAGAAAAATATTAAGAAAGATATTTGGCCCAAAATGTCTAAATGGCGAATGGAGGATAAGAAAAAATGATGAATTAATGCCATTGTTTGGTGAGCCAGATATAGTCGCCCAAATTAAAAAAGCGAGATTAAGGTGGCTGGGACACGTGGAAAGGATGCCTACAGATAGATTTCCTAGAAAACCGCTAAATGAAAATCCAGAAGGTTTAAGAATGCGAGTGCGGCCACGATTGAGATGGTTAGATGGCGTGGAGGAAGACCTCCATCTTCGTTTCAGACGCCTCGGAGGATTATCGGGAATGGAGTGGGAAGCAAGTTGAGAAACTAACGGATTTGAGTGGTTGTGGAGCTTACTATGAAAGGATAGGTATTTGGTTTAGGCTAACTCAGCAACATATGGAACATTAAGGTCTTTATGGATAATTTTATTGGTGACAAAGAATGGGGCATTTAGGATTTTTTGAAGGATTTTGTATTGTAAGGATTGGATACGAGATGAATTGGATGGTTTAGTAGAGCCCCAAAGCTCAACTCCATACGTCCAAATAGGTCTAATTACATACATGTAAATGAGTCTTTTGTAATTATTTGGGAGCTTTGATCGTTTGTCTAGCAAATGTTGAAGTAGTCTGTAAAGACGAGCAATCAGAATTTAGGCATGATAAATACAATATCTATATTGTTATTTTAAATTACATCCTTCTACTTTACAAGAATAAAAAATTATTGTTTGATAATTGGTAGTAAGGTTTCTACTAAAGGTTTTTAATAGTTAACAAGCTTCATAAGGTTTTATTATTATAAAATCATATTAAAGAATTCTAAAATAAATAATTATCAATGAAATTTACATATAAAAGATAGACTAAATGCCTTTGAATTAACGCACAGTTGAGCTGCGTATAGTTAACTTAGTTGTAACAGAGGAGAAATCCATTAATTCGGGGAAGGGCGGTTTGAATTACAAACCAAGGTATTTCATTTCTCAATAATAGCGATAGGAACTCTCCTAACGAGGGATCAGCCGTAATTCATTAATATTCCGGATACTGCTTCGAAATAATCCAGGGATTTCCAACTCACAACCTGTTCTCAACCAAACCTTTATCCCTTTTTTTTTCTTTATTGAACCATTAAAAAACTTCCACTTTTATATACCTCACTTCAAAGGTGTTTCCTTGATATTTATTCAACTGGCAATAAATAACTGTGAAGTAACATGAATCACAAAATACAGTAGAAACTCGATAATTCGTCATGATTGGGGGAGAGTGGGTGACGAAATAACAGAAATGATGAATTATAAAATTTTGCTAATAAAGTAGGAAAAAAGCATTTTAAACTATATAATTGTAAGAATTTAAAAACGAACAGATGAACATTATACACATTGGACTTGAGTAAAAATGACAAAAAAAGCTTAACACTTGCCGCATCCCATCAGGTGTGAAATATCTGATTTACATTGCTCCACGAAACCACTCAATGCACTTAGTTAACATTTCCTCTACTTCTTTGCATGGATTAGTGGAATAATTAGAAACCTCATCGTCATCATTTTTTTCATCACTAGCTTCATTTTAAGCCCTCAGCACTTGTTCTATAATTCCATAGTCATTTAAAATTTCATATCTAACATCCGTAATATCCATGTTTAACTAGCTGCTTACCTCTTGCATATCTTTTCCCAATTTATAACCTGGAGCAATAGTTGCTGAGGCAGATGCTAATATTTTTGTAGGAAGAGCTTTTCAGTATCGACTGATTCCGGGAATTCGTCAACTACACTCATGCTTCTTTTCATACAGAAAGTATAAATATAGGCGTATTTTTTAGTGACTAACCAAATGAGGCGGCTTAAAGATTAAATAAGTACCGAGGGGAAAACATTAATTACATGCCTATTTAATTTTGTTATTTACAGTTGCCAATTTGAAAGGGGAAAAAAAAAAAAAAAAAAAAAAAAAAAAAAAAACCCTGACGAATTATCGAGTGACGAAATAACGAGTTTCTACTGTACTTTAACATTTACTAAACAAGCTTTCAAAGCTCCCTACAAATTACAAAAGACTTATTTAAATAACAATAATTAGACCCATTAGGAGATAAGGAGTTGTGCTTTGGGACTCAAATAAACCTAGCAATTCTTGTATCCAATCCAGTGAAGTGATTGATCGGGTAAGCAGTCACAGATCCTCAGCAAATCAAAATAATATTTTAATTTATAATGCACAAGACTAAAACGACAAGAAACTGCCCGTCGTTTCAGACCACTTCAACACTTGCTTGACAAACGTTCAAAGTTCCCAATTAATTACAAAACACTAGTATACATGACTGTGATTAGACCTATTTGGACGTACGGGCTTTGGGGCTTCACTAAACCATCCAATTCATCTCGTATTCAATCCTTACAATCCAAAATCCTTCGTAAAATCCTCAATACTCCGAATCATGTCACCAATAAACTTATCCATATAAATCTAAATATTCCATATGTTGCTGATTTGGCCCACACCAGATACCTATCCTTTCATAGTAAACTCCATAACCACTCGAATCCACTAGCCTCCAAAGACTCGATTCTCGATAATCCTCCGAGGCGACTAAAAAGATGTTCAAGAAACCTTCTAATGTAGAACTATTGAAGTGCAACTTTTAAACTGTTCTTAACATGTCATTGTAATCATTTTCCTTAAATATACTCGTTGAATATAATCTATACGGTTATAAATATCATAAATCTTTCGTTTTAAAGGCCTAAATCCTATTTATATTTTATTATCTTTAACTATAACTGTGAATTTCTCACATAGTCACATATTCATGAGAAATTTACAGTTATCCTGAAGAAGGAGCGAATGAGCTCCGAAACATGTTGAAGAAAATAAAAGATAATAGGAGTTATGCCTTTAAAATGAAATATTTATAATTAAATCTCCTTCAACAAAATAATTGATTGATAACTATCATAAATAGTTGTTTTTTTTTAAAAGAAAGTTTTTTAGAGAATTCATAGGTTGGTTCAAGGCTAATGTTTGAAAATGCACTTCCGAATCAACCGTTATGTAAAGGAATCCGAGCGACTGAAGGACTTATGCAAAGTTATGCATTGGAGTTATGCATCATGTCATGTCTTCAGTAAATACAGTACACCTCAACACTATTCATGAATATATCTCTAGGTATAACTATACACTTATTAATGTAAAATATAAGAAAAAAAAAATAAGAAAATAAAAGCAGGGTGTTGAATCGGATTTAAGTTATTAAGTATATTTATCTGAACGAACATTTCACATTGATTACTGTTAAACAAAATTAATTGTTACTGTAACAAACTAATTGGTTAATTAATAAAAACCTCTCTTTATGGAGTTTCTAGTGTATCACTGATTATTCTTAACCTTTTATTATCTGCAGATTGAAATTTAAAAATACATTTTTTTAAAATATGTTATAGTAAATATAGGACGTGTATATTTTAAGTGATGTTTTATTGTAACTACCGATTTCACGGATAAGCGAATTTTCTGAAATTATTGTTTTTCCCACGTATGTTTTAGTTTAATCATATACGTTAAGTTGGAAATTGATAAGATTGAGATCGTGGAGCATTGCTGATATTTTTGTATATCGAGGGTAATGATTGATAAGGCTCATACACAAGTTTCGGATACGGTAGTTGGATACATAAGTTGAACTCCACACAGGAGAGGCATATATAAAAAAAAGGCAAGATGATTAGTTTCATAGTTCATTATAGTTTTGGATTCCATTGCAGTGTGGTATTTTGGGAAATGAAAGGGCTGATTCAGCACCTCAGTCAGCTAGAATTAGTAACTATGATAGTATCTGAACCATCAGCCTAATTCCTAGATAAGACCGGATTAGACATATACAATCCTTGATTCATTTTAAGTGTGAAGAGTCTTAGAAAACATATACGTCTAAATTATTAGAAATAACTTATTGATAAGGTATTAGTTGACTGAGAAGTATTTAGAGACGTACATAGTTGGGGTATGCAGTTATAGATACACAGGAATTTAAAATATTTTTTAAATTTATAATGCCGACGTTTCAACTTGCATTGCAAGCCTTCATCAGGGTTTCAGAGAAGGAGTGGTAATCAGGAACCTGATATGGTGATTACTTCGTTCATGATAACCACTCTCTCTAAAACCCTGATAAAGGCATTGCAACGCAAGTCGAAACGTCGGCAATATAAAATTAAATATTATTTTTAAATGCCGTGTATCTATGACTCCATACCCCAACAATCTACATCCCTAAAATAACTAACCCTAGAAAAGGGGTATACAAGTTGCAGGAGTTTTAAAAAAGAGGAAACAAGTTTGTGGCACCGGAGGGCTACCTTTTCCGTGGCTAGGAGCCTTCGCCTTGTGGTGACTATCAAGAAACCAAGAATAATCAAACACCTATCGACTGTCAAATGTTTTCAGCCATTAGGAAAAATTTTTAAATGACATCAACAGTGAAAGAGGTCCTGTAAGCCGACGAAAAAACAGTGCGCTCCTTATTGGCCATCAAGTTTTATGGACAGATATAGTGAGTAAAATTGAAGAGGAACTGCCAATGACCCTGAAGGGCAGGGGCAAATCAAATAAAATAAGGCCCTCTTTAGACTATCGGCTTAAGAAAGAATAACATGGAACATGTTTTAGGGGATGCCACTTTGACTTATACTAAAAAATGTACCTAAACAAAACCTATGTGTTGTTTTGTATTAACATTTTTTGTCAAATTTACTATACGGCACTATTTTGCATAGTAGTTAGATACTTGATATTGGATGCAGCGGCTATGAGCTATTCATTTGCGGTATCAAATTTAACATGAATATAAAATAAACAGTCATAAGGTATTAGTAGACTGTGAAGTGATTGTTAGGCAGTCATAGATCCTCAGCAAATCAAAATAATATTTTAATTTATAATGCACAAGACTAAAACGACAAGAAACTGCCCGTCGTTTCAGACTACTTCAACACTTACTATAAAAACGTTCAAAGCACCCAATTAATTACAAAAGACTCATATACATGACTGTGATTAGACCTATTTGGACGTATGGAATTGAGCTTTGGGGCTCCACTAAACCATCTAATTCTTCTCGTATTCAATCCTTACAATCCAAAATCCTTCGCAAAATTCTCAATGCTCCTTACTTTGTCACCAATAAACTTATCCATAAAGATCTTAATGTTCCATATGTTGCTGATTTAGCCCAAACCAGATACCTATCCTTTCATAGTAAGCCCCATAACCACTCAAATCCGTTAGTTTCTCAACTTGCTTCCTACTCCATTCCCGATAATCCTCCGAGGCGTCTGAAACGAAGATGGCCTAGAGACCTTCTAGTGTAAAAGTTTTAATAAAGTGCTACTGATGAGTAGTTCTTTTCAAGTTTTAACATGTTATTATAATCGTTGTCAATTCATTTACTTGATGTATATATTATGTACAGTAGTAAATTTCAATAAATGTATATAAAAAAAAAAAAATGCCGACGTTTCGACTTGCATTGCAAGCCTTTATCAGGGCTAGAAGAAAAGAAAACGAAAAGGTATGACGAAATTGTAGCAAATATATAAAAAAACACACAAAAAAAAAAAACGTAAGTAAAAAAATAAGTATAAGAAAAGACCTATAAAGGCAATATCTAAAGGCAGAAGACACATTTAAATAAGGTTACAGCAAATGGAAAGAAATTAAAATGAGTTATAGTTACTTATAAGTTATAGTTAATGAGTAATTTTTGGTAAACATAAAAAAAAATAGTATTTTGTCTATCCCTCCAAGAAACGTACACAGAACTACAGAAAAAAGCCCCAAAAAATAAAAAAAATATAGGTAAAACGTGAAGTTTTTAGTTTAAACCAATAATATTACTCCTTAACGAGATATTCTCCATCAAATTTTAGATAAAGAAAAGTCCGAATTTAAAGTGCATAGTAACAAGAAAAAATTCCAAAAAGTAATAATGGTATTTTTTAAATTTCATTTCTAAAAGTAAAGCTTGAACTAAAAAAAATATAAAAACAAAAAAACATTAAATTTTGTACAAGTTGTTTAGCAAAACCAGTTTTTGTTAAATTAGTTGTACAGGCTATATTTTGCATAGCAGTTAGATACCTGATATTGAATGCAGCGGCTATGAGCTATTCATTTTCGGCATCCAATTTAACAAGAAAGTGAAAATAACATGAAAAAAAATATATAAATATAATTTAATCTCTTTACCAATATCCTATCCCTCTAAGAATTGTAATTTTCTTCTCTCAAGATTAGTGAGAATTTTGTTGCGTTTAATTTAATTTCTCATTTATTTGGCGCAAGCTTGTAGCAGAAAATTTTCGATCCGAGCAACAACGACAGAAACAGACCTTGTCATAAAAGCCCCAAAACTTAAATAATGTTGGAAAACGTAAATAATTTTTATTTAAAACAATATAGCTCCTAAACGATAGGTCCTATCGACAAATGTTATATAACAAAAAATAATCTCCATTTAATTTAAACCAAGAAATATCTAGCAAATTTTCGATTCGAGCAACACCAACAGAGCCATAGCTTGTTAAAAAGTATCACGTTTGACCAGCCAGCGACGGGTAAAACATGTACTGCAATGTATTATGGGTACGTGATATAATATTTTATTAATAATTAATAATAAGACGGCGAGATGAAAGAGGGGCGACACTCCATGGAGTATGAGCGTTAAGCCGTAAATCCTTAAAGCCACAAGGGAATCATTACAACTTTGCGGTCTAAATTTGGAAAATCCATGCTTCTCTTATGGACAGTTATATGTGGCCTGCTCACGCGTTGGAAAACCATCCGATTGAATCGTTTACGTAACAAATAGAAAAAGGAAAAATATTGTATATGGATCAGCACTTCAATGAAATGAATGAAAGTAAAAAATTTAATTCTTTGAAATTGTTTTTAAATCAAATAAAAAAATAAAATAAAAAAAAATAATTCAAACAATACTACAATAATTGTTGTACTGAGTTTTTTAAAATTTTGCTAAGCGCGTAACAACTAGGGTTGGGCGACAGTCGATAGTTAGGGCTATCGATAGGACGATAATATCGGTTGAGAAGTATCAATTGCCATCGATAGTTTTTCGATAGTTGCTTCCTTTTTTTCTAAAGCTATTCAATAAAAAATTTCAACTAATTTAATTAGATTAAATTATCTACTTTCTATTTGAAATTTGCAGGATTATAAATTATAAGATCATATCATAAAGATGAGAGAAAAAAAAAACTAATTTATTTGAATTTTAAAAAAGTATTTACAATTTACATGGTTACAATAATAATGAACAAATCAAATCTTCAGAAAAGAAAAGTAATGAAATAGTTAATTTCAAGAGTCAAATGTGCTCTCTGAGCCACATATTTCCCGAAAGAAAAAGTAGCATTTTTGCTTTCCTTAGGCTTAATCTTTGAGCGAACCCTCGAGCTCTAGGAATTCCGAATCCAATTTCAAAAGAACTCCACACTGGACAGATCAGCATAATTACGAGAGTCTCAAAACTTGAGAGTAAAAGAGATTTATCGATAGTCGACACTATCGATAAGCATGACCTATCGATATATCAGTAGTAATAATCGACTATCGCCCAACCCAAGTAACAACGCACATGGGGTACAGTATTAAATAAAGTATGTTAAATAATAATTGTTATTATTTTATTTCCTAAATGCCACTAAATAATACTGAATTGGTTTACACGTATTGGGTTTGAATCCAATAAAGGTATTACGTGAGACACTAGTTGATGGGGCTCTGATATCCTTAGATATAAATTTAATATTAAAACAGTATTTCATAAAACCCCAATAGCAACATAGCAGTACCATGGTAGAAAAAATCAATAAAAAAAACATTCACAATTCATAAAAAAAAAATCAATAAAAAAAAATCAGATTCGTCTAGACACTGACTTTTTTTTCTTTTTACTAATATTCAAAAAATAAAGATAAAATAATTTTTTAAATCGATCAACCTATAACTCCAATCTTAATTCTAGCCCGTTTACAAATTGATACGAAGCATTCAGCAAACTCATTAACCCCTCTCCCAGGAACAATAGCACGAGCTAACAGGATTTTGATATCAATCCCTTTAAGTGAAATTAAAATTAATGGCTACAAGTAGGAGGAGATAAGTTCTCCCCCAGAAAACCGTTCAATTGTCCCTTAATGAAACCAAATGGGCCCCAGGTCCCAGCTGTTGGGAAGGTTTCCCAGCCCACATTCCAAAATGAGTGGTACCTAATAAGGAGAGGCTATGGCTTAAAAGTATTTAATTATTGATCAATTGACTTTTAATCTAATAATTAATAAAAAAAGTAATTAAAATAAAATATTGAATAGTTATTATCTATGTAAAGAATATCAATAATCGTACATTAAAAAAAAAAAATATTGATATTTTTATATACAGCTGTACCTTTACACAACGGTAGATATGTTGGGTGCATTTTCAAACATCGGCCTGAAACCAAACTGTGAAATATCTAAAAAAAAAATTTTTTTTTAACTATTTATTAATACTGTGGAACATCGATATAGAAGTTTTTTTTTCCCCTTGAATCTGCCTACCATTCCTATGTTATTTTAACCTTTACATATCGAAGGATTGGTTAAGAAGATCTCGATATATCGAATTTTCGAAGATTCCTTAGCTTACACCGCACCTCTACAAAACGAAGTTTTTATCGGAAAACATCTATAAATCGAAGTCGATTTGTTAAATAAGTAGAGTTTAGACTGATAAATGATTCTACGAAGGATTTTCTTACCACAATATTTTTTTTATTCTCGAAAATAATAAAGCAAGAAAAATTGAAAATTCTTCAAGCCGTAAATGGCGGGGTTGACAGAAAGTTCGATATTGCAAAAAAAATTGGAATACCAGCGAACACCTTATCCACAATTTTAAAAAACAGGCTGAAGTATGAAAATCAAGCAATTTTATTATTAAAGAGATTAAAAGGGCCCAAGTTCCAAGATATCGACTTAGACAAAGTGTCGTTTTCAGGTAGACAAACTACTATTTCAGATTTGTCCGCTTAAATTTTTACACGAATGTAATAATTATTCTTCCATTATTATTATTTCAATAACATGTGTATATATTTTCTATAGTTAGATTGAGTATTTTATTATAAGCCTCTAACCTCTATATATCGAAGTCAGTCAGAAATCACCTCAATAAATCGAACCTAGATTTATCGAAATCCTCGATAATTCGAAGTTTTCTCGTTCCCCTTGAGGTTCGATATATCGAATTTATTTAATAAATAAAAATTAAAACCTAATAATTTTCTCAATTAAAATAATAATAATACATTATTCTGTTGAGTATGATCGAATCTATACTGAAATATATTTTAAAATATATTAAAATTTTAGATTCTCATTTTTATTTCCAATAATATTATTTTTGTAAAATATTACCTATGACAACTGCAAAAATATAAAAAACTTTAATTTTCAAATAAACAGATGTTCCCCTTATTTCATAAGATTTTATTCACTTAGGCTAGTTGCACACATACCGACTTTTTGCTTGTACACTTACCGGTTTTTAACCGGTCAAACAATTAGTAGAATTATAATTTTATTTTATTCTTGACTTTTCGACCTAAAACTTTTAACAATTTCTAATTAACAAATTGATATTGTTTCATTCGATTCAGTAACTCAAACAAGTAGTAGCTTTTGTAATTATAGTGCATAAAACAGTAATTATAGTGCAGTGGTAGGCGCCGGCAACTCACCGGCATTTTGCCGGCCGGCAAAAAGTCGGTGTGTGTGCAAGGTTACTATTTGACATGTCGTTCACTATTGAAATTTGGAAGACCGGTAAAAAACCGGCATTCTAAAACCGGTGTGTGTGCAACTAGCCTTAGCTACATTTATTTTAATATGTAGTAAATAAGAATAAAAACAATTAAAATCTACTTACCAAGTTTGCCTGAATCAAAGATATGTCAGTAATTGTGAATTTCAATAAGATTGGAAACTTACCTAAAACAAAATAATGTATATATGTAAACAGAGTAAAATAAAAATTGAAAAAAAAAAATCAAAATTATAATTATCATAATATTGCTTAGTAATTATCAATGAGTATATTATGTATTGATAATCATTAATTATTAAGAAATAAGAATCGTTATTATTACGAAATTATATTTCAATATTGTTATCTTATTATGACGAAGCAACAAAAGTGAAGAATAAAAACTGCAAATAAGACTTAATTTTATCAAAATTGATATAAGTTCGTCAAAAACATATTTAATTTAATCCTAATTATTTTGCAGCAATAACTTTATCTTTTCATAGTGGCAAGGACTAATATTAATTTTTCAAAAAAAATAAAATTGTTTCTTTTCTATTATTAATTAGCTTATATTTTTATTTTTATTTGCTTTTTTTTCACTGTTTGAGGTTCTTTATTTATTTATTTTGTTATTTAAGACTAAAGCGACAAGACACGGCTCATCGTTACAGAGAGAGTCATTACTTCAACATTTACTAAACAAACGATAAAAAGACTTATTTACATGACTGTGATTAGACCTATTTGTACGTGCGGAGTTGTGCTTTGGGGCTCTACTAAACCATCCAATTCATCTAGTATCCAATCCTTATAATACAAAATCTTTCGAAAAATTATAAATGCTCCTTACTTTGTCACCAATACTTTTATCCAAAAAGATCTTAATGTTCCTTATGTTGCTGATTTAGCAATCCTATCCTTTCATAGTAAGCTCCATAAACACTCAAACCCATTAGTTTCTCAACTTGCTTTCCACTCCATTTCCGAAAGTCGTGGAAAAAGAACATAGCCTAGAGATATTCTAGTGTAGAATTTTTATTGAAGTGCTACTAATGAGTAGTTCTTTTCGAGTTTTGGTATGTTATTGTAATCGCTATCACCTCAATTAAAATTTGTTATTTTTTTTTTCTTCTTTTCAATTCATTTTTTCCTATTGTGTAAATGGATCCATTTATATTATTAGCCATATGGATGGCATATCACTAATTGACCTTCATGAGGCAGATTGTAATACCTTATCTCAAAAAATACAGCACTAGGTATAAGCAAATAGAACCGGCTCTGTCTCGTTGGGCCTTTATAATTTTGACAATTCCCTTCCATTGAATTAACATGGACCAAACAATTAACTTACCGATACCCCACGCAATATTGCGAACGGGCTTTGATGATGGCCATCGAAGAGACCATATTGCGCTTTACATTTCTTTGTTATATTCCTAATTAGCGATTAGCCCGTGGCCAATCAACATAGTGTTTGTGGTACTAGCTCAATAGAACCGGCCCGCCCCAAAGCAAATGCAATATAACAGACCAAATGCAATAAACTGCTATTGTGCGGGGGGCGGATCTGTGCACGGTTTATTGTTTGCCTTCCCCCGGGGTGACCAGTAATTATTTCCTATTTAATCCTGTTTCTTGATTAATATTTCTTGTAGCAGAACGGTTCTATTTAATAGTTTCATATAAATATTTCGTTGGGGAAATAAATATATTAATCTGGCTGAGGCAACTACTACTGTTCTTGCAACAAAGGTAAACAAAAAAAAAATTTTAAAAATCATCCATAAACAGAGTTGGGCAAAATTTAATCATTTATCTATACTATCATATAAAAAAATATAGTTAAAAAAAAAACTAGAAAAACACGCCTTTATAAAGAGTGGTGAACAATTTGCAGCAGTCAGACCGTTTCATGCTTTGGGTTCAAAGTTCGAAGCTGTGTATAATAAAAAATGACCGTTTTTGAAATAATATTTGTATTGTTATTTCTTTGATAAGAAATACAATTAATACTCAAAGTATAGTCCATTGTTATCTACCGTCATTACCCATCTGCTAGCCAATTGCACGATTCCACGCTGATACCATTATTCCTTGCGATGCTGTCAAAGAACTCTTAGACAGCATTTTCAAATTATCAAATTTTTTCCCTTGGAGAAAATGGGCCATTAAAAAGTAGTAATCCGAAGGTGTGAGGTCTGGACTATATGGTGGATGAGGCAGGAGTTCAAACCCATGAAGATCTGTAAACTTTTCAGCGGCTGTGAAAATATTTCTAGTAATGTCTTCAAATTACGATAATTTCATAGGACACTGTCTGTCATGTTTCTTCTTTGAAATAAATACCTGAACTAAGGCTTTTTAGAAGAAGTAGAAGTCCAGTGTAAGAAACAAGCTTAGAGAATGCTCTATAGGGATTATTAAGTATTGGTAAATAATAAATAGCATTAAGATATTTACAGACTGAACTCTGGAATTTGATAAAACGGTCTTTTAGTCATTTTTTTTTTTTTTTATACGCCCTATTAATTACCCAGGACTATTCGTGATTTGTTTGCATTTTTATTCAAAATAAACCAACATTTTTTTTTTCTTTACATATCTACGAGCAGGAATGAGCTAATTTTTACTTTAAAAATCCTATCTTGCACAAAATGTAATCATCTAAAACTTTTAGTATATAACATTTTTTGATTGAATTAGTTATTCCTGCGTTATAGACCCTTAAGCATGACCAACACGAACTTTTTAAAGTTGGTAAAATATTTCGATGTTTGAGAATCAATTATAGCTAAACGCCTTAATCATATTCGGCTTAAGGGATGTCTTTAGACTCATAATTTAATAAACTTTAATTTTGCAAATAAAATATTTTTCGATTGGTAGCATTTTTCTATGTTTTTTTTTTTTTTTTTTTTTTTCTAAAATCTGAATAAAGTTAATCGAATAGCTGGAAATTGATGACAATCACGATGAAATATTCCGTTACATACAGGTGAAGTTAATAAAAGCGTATTAAAAAAAAATTAGCCATTTTTCGTTTATGATTACTACCCGCGTAAAATACAGAACTAATTTGTACCAAATTTTAACGACATCATCTTCATAGTTCAAGGCATTTGAAGGCATTTGACTACCGTGCTCCCGGGTCATAGTTTCAGTCCGACTGACGGCAGAAAATCTATATTTTGCCATTTCGGCGTGGATCGAATTCGAGGTCGGGAGACCCTCCTGGGGCACACCCAGCTACTTAAAAAGTGGGTACCTTTAATTAGGGAAGAAAACCTGGCAGTTGGGCGTTAATCCTTGTCAAATCACCTACTTTCACAACCGTTGGCTCAGAAACAGCTCAGCCTACCTAAATACTAAACCCGAGACCCTTCATGAGTTGTAAGGACTGCAGGTTTTTATTTATTTTTAATGACTACACTGTAGCTGGTAGCACTGTGTACTATCAGAAAATGTATCCTAGTTCAAAAACCTGTACAACCAAAATTTTTGTTAGTTTTCCAATATTTTTTAAACTGGCTGTATAAACATATAAAACACTAAATCATGTAGTCTCATTACAGTTAAACGCCGTATAAGCGTCAGTTAACTGTAAACTCTACTGTAGTTTTGTAATAATATGGCGTATAAAAAAAAATGACCGTTTTGTCAAATTCCAGAGTTCAAAAGTCTGTAAATATCTTAATGCTATTTATTATTTACCAATACTTAATAATCTCTTTAGAGCATTGTCTAAGCTTGTTTACCAACACTGGACTTCTTAAAAAAAAAACCTCAGTTCAGGTATTTATTTCAAAGAAGAAATATGACAGTGTCCTACCAAATTAAGAAAAAATTTCACAGCCATTGAAGTAACTCATGAAATTATTACATATGTAGGGGAAGGTGTCCTTGAAGTGGAGATACGACGTTGGAAAGGAAAAAGTGCTCCGGGCGGCCATTAATGGATATTGATGAGGTTCTGAAGGAAGCTGTTGAGTCAAATCCTTCCACAAGTACTCGCGAACTTGCCAGGGAGTGTGGTGTGTCGAAAGATACTGTTAGTCGCCATCTTCTCTCCATGGGGGAGGTGAAAAATACCTATAGACTGGTCCCTCACGAACTTACTCCTCAACAATCAGCAGAAAAGTTAACAGAACTTCATGGGTTTGAACTCCTGCCTCATCCACCATATAGACCAGACCTCGCGCCTTCGGATTACTACTTATTTCAAAATTTTTTTATAATTTTGCAGAAGTTGAAGATGCTGTCCAAGAGTTCTTTTACAGCCATCCCAGGGAATGGTATCAGCGTGGCATCGAGCAATTGGATAGCAGATAGGTTATAACGGTAGATAACAATGGACTATACTTTGAGTATTAATTGTACTTTATATCAAAGAAATAATAATACAAATATTTGTTTAAGAAACGGTAATTTTTTTTATACACCCCATTAAAAACTACATGTCATTCTTTCCGAGAGGGAATCTTTCAATATTCTGCAGCTATAAAAACGTAGGGGGAGGCTAAACCATATTCGAAAACAGTTAAACGCAATTTATTAAGCAGTTTACCGAAGCAGGAGTTGAAAATAAATACATACACGGCCTCCTTTATTGGAAAAGTGGAAAATATCTGTTGGTTGCCAGGAGCTGTACATCATTTCCCTGTTATAGGGCACATCTAAGGAGGGGATCCCAAGCCTACCCCCGGGCTAAATCGACTCCCGTAGAGACTATTAAATTTCTCTCCTCTCTGTTCCCGCTCTGCCTTCTAATGTCTCAGTCCCCACAACCTCTTTCCAATTAAACTGGCCCCTCTCCTCTCGCTAAATTGTCTAATCTAATGTCTTATTCATAATGGTACTTAACTTAGTAACGTTCAATTCATATAAAAGTAAGCGCCCGCTGCAAGGGATGAAACTGAATACTAAAATCAAAAGAATCAACTGAAGCGTACAACTTCAAAGCTTAACTAAAATATTTGCCACAACATCGAGAAAAGTGCTGTAGAACACATTTTCATTGGCTGGTTAATGAAAGGATTCCATGAAAATTATTGTCCCACAAAAGCTCATAGTCATAATTAAATAAGCAAATAATATGTTATCCCAAATCATTTTAATATCCAGTTGAATAGAAAAATGATTTTATACTGACAAGCAGATGTTATGAATTGTAACTCACAGATTTGAAAGCCGATTTTCACAGAGTTATAGCCGCTAATGAGCATTGGGAGCAGAGAAAAAAAAAATAAAAAAAAAATAAATAAAAAAACCAATATGAAAATCACGTTTTATTTTATTTCTCAGCTCTCAGTCAAGGCAGAGAAATAATTTTTTTCATTCAAACCAATATAGCTCCTAAACAGTGCATCCTAGCGAGAAATGTTAAATAACAAAAATATTCTAAATTTAATTGCTGATCGGGAACTGGTGGCTAATTTTCAATCAGAGCTACACCAACAGAGCTTCAGGGTGTCAAAATGTTACTTTTTTGAGGGTAAAAAAACAAAACAAAACTGTTACAACGCGACTTATTTTCATTCAAACCGTAAACTTAACGTAAACTGTAGGTTCTAACGATAATTGTTACATAAAAAAATATGCTCTAATAATTTTTTGTGTAAATAACAAATGTCAATTTTCGATCCGGACAAAACTAATAGAGGTAGACTGTGTCGAAAAATCCCCAATACATAAAAATGTTGGCCATGTGTTATATGCAATATAACCAATTGCTGTATGAAATTAAGTTTTATTTAATTTAATTTTTTATAAAGTGTAGTTTTTAACCCTATAGTGTATAGTGTAGCAAACTGCAACATTATATTTATACTTATGGCAGCGAACTCTCTTTGCGTTTTCCGGAACTAAATCCTGTATTAGAGATGCTACATCATCCTTCTAGGTATGAGAGGACTTAGCATGCCCTAACTGGACCAGACATCTCTAATTGTCACTTACATCTTCAAGTCCTCAGTTGTGGAGGTTCCTCCTTCCTTCCAGTAAAGTGTTGTTATATCTTTTTATAACATCCATTGTGTTTTTTTATCAAATAAAATTTCTGTGGCTTTTCCCAAGGTATGTAGTTTGTAAAATATCAATGAGAATAAAATTCTTGTTTTTTATTATCGAGATAAATCACTTTTTAGTTAAGTGCAACATAAAGTATATCATTAATTATAATGGTTTGTAGGTGAAAAACAGTTTTTTTTTTTAGTATTTTTCTATTAATAACCTGACCAAAACATATTCAAAAAAATTTATTTGAATGAAAACGAAAAACTCATGAACTATAGGGTTAAGTATAGTAAAGTGAGAAAAGTGATTTTTTTTCCTGTACACCTTACTAGATAGCTAGGTAAGTTTAAATATCATGTGCTGTAATTCTGACTCAATATATATGGTGCCTTTTTTTAAAGAACAATAGCATACTAAAATAATTCTTCACTATCCGATTAGGAATCGAACCCAGCTCTAACAAACATTTATCTTCTACAAGTTATCAGTTAGCTCTAGAAGGCACCGCTCCAAGGAGAAGTCCCCAGCTGTGTTCTCGGGACCCCTCGGATCCGAAATCCCATTAAGCTTCTGATGTGATCAAAATATTTCTTTCTTCTTGTCCCTCTTCCTTCTCTCCTGACGCTAACTCAAATAACTTTACCCACTTTCCTTATTTTCCATCTCTTTAGTCAGTCCCTACCTTATCATTTACCATAGAACTAAAATCGCCGACCTTTCTAAATATTATTATAATAGGATGAGTCAGAAAAAATTACCGTTTTCTTTGTGTTCCTCTTATATACATTCGGGAGCCAAGAATTGTGATAAGAAGTTCATGTTTGATCCCGTCTAAATCATTTGGTAAACACCATACCCTCTATCCGTGCTCAGTACTTGTTTAGCTTTCCTTTGTTCACAATGAGAGTAAAGTACAAAATTTTCGTAATTTTACTTCATTATTGGAAACGGAAGTTTTCAGCATGTGAAGCCACTCGTTTAGTGGTTGAATTTAAGGACGAAGACTCTTTTAATGAAAGGGAAGTGAGGTGATTTGAGCCTTGAAAGGAAATCAGGATCAGGGCGTGTTTAAGTAGTCAACCAGGACGCTCTGCGCTTCAGAGCTCTATTACTGCAGAGAATGTACCATGTTTTGGTTCAGCGGTATCCAGGTTTAGTCAACAGGAAGCAAGTCTTGTTCCAACGAGATAATGCCAGACCCCACACCTCTCGCCTTACAAAAGAAAAACTAGCTAATTTCGATGGAATCGAGCTTCTCCCTTACCGACATATAGTCCAGACCTAGCACCATCAGACTGCCACCTGTTCAGACCAATGGCTCATTTCTTTCGTGGAAAAACATTTAACAACTTAAATGAAGTTGAAAATGGAGTTCGTGAGTTCTTCGATTCAAAACCTAAAGAAGGGTTCCATCAAGTAATCCACAGCTTCCAGATGGCGTCAAACCATAGAATTGTGGTCTATGGTTTGACGCCATCTGGAAGTTTACATTTTGATTATTAAAAATCTTGTCTAATTGTAAGTAGAAGAAAAATAATTTTTGATTTTTACCTATAAAACGGTCATTTTTTCTGACCCACACTATTAGTTTTTAAAATATTATATAATAAACAAGTAATTACTATATAGATGAGATATTAATAAAAAAAATATTTATCAAGGTAGCCCAAGAATCAAGCTTAGTTCTGAAACAGGTTTCGAAGGTTATATATCTAGAATCAGACGCCGAACTGGTACAGTTTAACCTAGCTGTATCTAAATTTAAGAATCCTAAGAAATGTAGAAATTGTATTACGTATTCCCAGAAACAATAATAGCAATTGTAAGGGGTTGAAAAAAAAATTAAACTTCACAAATAAATAAATATTAATTGAAAATATAATTTTGTGGCACAACTCCTAATTTATTTATCTTATTTCACAACATGTTTCGAGACTTTATTCCCATCCTCATGTTTACTGTGATTTATACACTATCGTGTATCACTTGTCTTACATTTTTAAAAATTTGATTAGTGCTGATGTGTTGAACATTTTGTGTGTTTTAGAACTGAAGACGAATGTTTAGCATTCGAAACTAGTTACCTAACAAAATATTGCTAAACCTTCTTGGGACTATTAGGATAATGTAGATACAATTTGATACAAATTGGTTCGGTACTTTTCATGGTTAGGGATCATAAACTAAAAATGGCTTGTCCTTTTTTATATAATAGTATAGATTATGTAAATTGAAATATTTCTTTTAATCATAAAATTTATTGATACAACAAACAATAATTTAATTAAATAAATGATATTCCACTAACCCCTTTTGAAGAGATCCGCTACCTAGGACTCCACGTGGACAAACGACTAACTTGGAATCCACATACAAGACTAAAACAACAAGAAACTGCCCGTCGTTTCAGAATACTTCAACATTTACAAGACAAACGTTCAAAGCTCTCAATTAATTACAAAATACTCATATACATGACTGTGATTAGACCTATTTGGACGTACGGAATTGAGCTTAGGGGCTCCACTAAACCATCTAATTCTTCTCGTATTCAATCCTTAAAATCCAAAATCCTTCGTAAAATTCTCAATGCTTCTTACTTTGTCACCAATAAACTTATCCATAAAGATCTTAATGTTCCATATGTTGCTGATTTAGCCCAAACCAGATACCTATCCTTTCATAGTAAGCTCCATAAACACTCAAATCCGTTAGGTTAGTTTCTCAACTTGCTTCCTACTCCATTCCCGATAATCTTCCGAGGCGTCTGAATCGAAGATGGCGTAGAGACCTTCTAGTGTAGAAGTTTTAATAAAGTGCTACTGATAAGTAGTTCTTTTCAAGTTTTAACATGTTATTATAATCGTTGTCAATACATTAACTTGATGTATATATTCTGTACAGTTGTAAATTCCAATAAATGTATATAAAAAAATAAAATTAAATAAATAAATGCTTCGTTATGAAACGATAGTATTCAATAGAAAGTATATCGGAGAACGGTCTATGGTAATGTAGATCTCTGCCCACACGGGTTCTAGTTAACCAGTCTTCCCTAGACTTTGTTTGGTTGTTTCTGTTCCCTAACGAATAAATTGACGGGTTGATTGAAAATACAGGAGGCCTCTATAACGAGCAGTTGTCCGGCGTGAAGGGTGAATCATTGGCGCATTGTCGGGACCCCATGCTCGGCGGGCGAACCCTCAATACCCGACTCGACAACAAAAGAACATCCTGAATACGTAATTGCAACTAATCTGATGTCCGAGCACAGGTGGTTGAGGTGGATGGGTGCGGCGACAATCGTGAAATTTCCAATTTAATTTCGGCAGCCGTTTTGGCATGAGTGACAGGAACCGGAGAGTACGAACAACTGATGGAAAAATAAATTGGTATGGCACCCTCGACTTTGTTTAACCACTTCAGAAAAGGAGCGAAATTTCCTAGGGTAAGCATCAGGCAAATCCCAACTATTTTTTTTTTTTTTTTAAATGATTTTTTTTTATTGAATAAATATTACAAGCTGCCTCTTAAAGGGCAATGGATAACAAAGAATTCATTCATAAAATATGAACGATGTACGATTATATCGTACTTATAATAATCGTACTGTAATACGTACGATTATATATTTTTATAATAGAATTATAAAAAAATCGAAATTAAATACAGAGACAGCTACCATTCATTGAAATTCACCCTTAAACAACAAAATAAGTTCTATATATCCCCTTATGTCACTTGAGCTGCATTAGCGTAAAGTTAGAAATCAGCATAGACGTGCAAAAGCATTAGGAGTGTCAAGGTAACAACTTATATGTTAGAGCTTTCTAAAGGTGTCGAGTTACATGAAACTACTCTCTTGATTCCATGTACACAGGACGTCTGTGATAGCCAACTTGACTGACAGGGGTGTCAACAGCCCTGAGTTGGTGAGCCAGGCGACTCTTAATGAAGACCTCTTAATTGTAACGTTCAAACTGTCTGATAATTAATTAATTATATTGATAGGTATACTATTATTACGATATATAAGTAATAATTATTAAAAAAAAACAATATCCCATGGATATGTTTATCTATTATCTACTGATTTTTTCCCAATTTTCATTTTAGAATGAAACGGCAAGACTAAAGCGAAAAGAAACTGCTCATCGTTACAGACTACTTCAACATTTACTAGACAAACGATCAAACCTCCCAATTCATTACAAAAGACTTATTTGCATGACTGTTATTATACCTATTTGGACATACGGAGTAGAGCTTTGGGGTTCTACTAAACCATCCAATTCATCTCTTATCTAATCTTTACAATCCAAAATCCTTTGAAAAATCCTAAATGCCCCTTACTTTGTAACCAATAGACTTATCCATAAAGACCTTAATGTTCCATATGTTGCTGAGTTAGCCGAAACCAGATACCTATCCTTTCATAGTAACCACTCAAATCCATTAGTTTCTCAACTTGCTTCCCACTCCATTCCGATAATCCTCCGAGGCGTCTGAAAAGAAGATGGCCTAGAGATCTTCTAGTGTAGAATTTTATTGAAGTGCTACTGATGAGTAGTACTTTTCAAGTTGTTACATGTCATTGTAATCGTTATCAGCTCATTTACTTGTTGTACATATTTGTATAGTTGTAAATTTCAATAAATTGATATATATTAAAAAAAAAGACTTAAACGGGTCATTTTACTTCAATCAATAATTAAATTAAATTAGCAATTAATGATTATTCTAAATAAATAAAGTTAATAGAGAGAAAAGTGTTTTGAACGTGACTTTTTTTCATTCAAACCAATATAGCTCCTAAACGGTAGTTCTAGCGAGAAATGTTATAGAACAAAAATTATAGTTACATTAAATGGAATCATTTTTGAGTCGTAAGTCAACTTAAAAAATAAAAGATTTGTGTAATTTAACGTAAATAATTTTTGAAAAATTGGTAACGACTGCTCTGATGATTGCTACAGAGCTTTGCCAAAGACATTGGATTGCTACAATTGCCAGCAGTGTTTTGTTTTCTTTTATTCATAGCATTTATTGGTCTCCCAAAAACAACTGCAATATAGATGTATTATTATTTTAAATTATTACAGTCGACTGTTGATTAAAAAATTAATAAATACCAAGGCATTAAAAAAAAAAGTCAGACTGACTTGAATATCGCGAATTAATAAAAGTTTTGCTAAATCATTTAAAGAGAAAATTGTAAAGGGTTTCGTAACTAACCTAATTTTATAGAGAGATATAATAACATTTTTAAAGGTAGTATGTAAACAATTATTGATATTGATGAAGCAGGTATAGTTTTCAAAAATAAACTGATTTTTTAATTTTAGAAATAAAAACGATAAGTTTATAACATAAAAATAAAAATAATTATTTGGTTGGGGAAAAAAAAATCACGAGGTAGTATAGAACGCAAGGGATAATTGAATTGTTTTTTTATAACAATTCATTGAAAATTACAACTGAACAAATATATACCTACATCGAGTAAATGTGCTGTTAACTATTACAAGAACGTGACAAAACTTGAAAAGAACTACTCATCAGTAGCACTTCAAGCAAAATTCTACACTAGAAGGTCTCTGGGCCATCTTCTTTTCTGACGCCTCGGAGGATTATCGGGAATGGTGTGGGAACCAAGTTGAGAAATTTGGGAATTTGAGTGTTATGGAACTTACTATGAAAGGATAGATACCTAGTTTGGGCTATATCAACAACATATGGAGCATTAAGATCTTTATGGATAAGTTTATTGTTGACAAAGTAAGGAGCATTGAGGATTTTTCGAAGGATTTTGGATTGTTAGGACTGGATACGAGATGAATTGGATGGTTTAGTGGAGCCAAAGATCAACTCCGTACGTCCAAATAGGTCTAATCACAGTCATGTGATGTATATGTATATTAGTCTTTTGTAATTAATTGAGAGCTTTCAATGTTTGTCTAATAAATGTTGAAGTAATCTGCAGCGACGGGCAGTTTCTTGTCTTTTTAGTCTTGTATGTGGATTCTAAGTAAGACGTTTGTGCAGTGGAGAGGATCTGTTCAACAGGGATTAGTGGAATATCATTAAAGGTTACTTACTGTAGGACAGGAAGTCGTAGGTTTACGACGAAGCGTAAAGGTTATTTGGTAAGATTTTTTTTGGAATTATTTTGATTCTCCATTTTTACACCATTCTTGAAGAATTCTTCTTGCAATATTAAACTCGAAGTGTTCTTGAATTTATTATTAGAGCTCAGGGAAAATTATAATTGATACTGTTTCATCAGGCATATAAATAAAATTAATTTTTTATTTTAAATATATCTAATATTTTTTTCTAATATTTCCAAGATTATTTTTTTTAATTTCATTTTTCTGTTCCTCTTTTAATCTTATAAGTGTTCTTTGATTTAATATTAGAACCTCGGGACAATTATAATCGATCCTGTTTTTAAAAAAATAATTTTAAAAATATCTAATAATAATTTTTATCAGAATGATAAAAATAATATTTAAAATATTAATACAAACATTTAAGCGATTACGGGAATACGATGAATAGGAAACAATTATATAGATAACATTAAAACTTTCTTAAACAAGAACTTTTTATAGTTTGAGTTTTTTATTAAACCTGTTCGAGACGAGGGACTTAAGTTTTATTGAGCCAAGAACAAACCTTTATTGTTTGAAGACATAGAACCGCCATAATGTAAAAGAAGGGATATGTTTCGCCAAGATATATCTCATAAAAGGCAGTTTTGTCACAATTCGATGGATCCCTATGACCAGACGATCCTCTTTTATGAGTTGCCGGTGTGTGCTCTGAATTCCTTTATTTTTACGACTGCCTGACACCTTCCAAAAATGTTACTCCTTTGTATCTTGCATTCCTTTTGTGCTGTTAAAATACTATCTATACTACTTACACGTTGACTTTTTTTAAGAACTAAAAAAAAAAAACCCTCAATGGGAAAAACAATAGATCATAAATATATATTTATTTATTTACTTTCTGGTGCCATTTACCACCATATTTGATTAGAGACACCATACTCAGGTTGAAAACTACTCCTTGCACAGATTTGTTTGTTTCAAAAAGTGAATTATGTGGTTGTGGAGATATGAGTAGTTTTCAAGCAATTTTGAAATGTCTTGATTCATGAAACCGTTATCTTTTCTTTCCTTTTGATATTTTTGGCATACAACAAGAATGTGTTCTATAGTCAGGTTTGTCTGAAATTCGTTGCATCTTTGGGTTGCTTGTCTTCCCATAAGTAACTGTGGGTTAATTTTTAATGTCCAATTCTTAGTCTAAGTGTAAACTAAAAACATGTTCTTTTCTTGTTCCTGGTTCTTCCTTCCATGGTCCTGGAATTCGTCTATTTTTATTTTATTTTTATTTTTTTTTTTAAGTTTGTTATTGTTATCGGTTTTAAGTTAACGCCGCTACAAGATAAGAACGTTCCGGAAACAAATCTGATGAAGCCAAGAAAAGTAAATCATATTTCGTTGACCTGTCTCGGCCCCCTTGCATATCGCAGCCTGCAAAGACGTAAGAGGAAACTAGGAGTTTTCGCGTAGGTTGAGGAAGGGAATGACGAAAACGATAGGATAATTTAAGGGTTCTATTGATTTTCGGGCGAATTTGTGCTATTTGAGACTTCCGAGAAAGGTTTCGGTCAATTATGATTCCTAAGTTAATAATAATAACAGCAATTAATTATTTCTTTCTTAATTTCTGTTAATTATTCTTATTATTATTATTTTTAAATCCGAGTATAGGATCGGAGTGGTTACTTTTAACGAAAATGGCAGTGTACTATCAGCTACTAGTTCAACTCATCTTTACCAGAAAATAATTTTTTTTTTTCTCCTCCCTGATTTGTTTTTCTTGGATTTATCAGATTTGTTTCCGGAACGTTATCTTGTAGAGGCGTACCTATGTTACACACCTCTAAACTGACTTAGAGTGGCTCAAGCCATCCACAAATAGAAAATATTAAAAAAAAATGGAATATTACTTCACTTTTATTTTTTCTCAAAAATTACTCTAGCAAATACAAAACATCTTGTTGGAAAGAATGTAAGTTCTCAAAATTGAGACTTTTAAGTGCGATAGAGACGTTTTATATTGAGTTTCTTTTGATAAAGTTGTGTCAATTACTGCACATAAAAACGACAAAGTACTTATTAAACAAAAGCAAGAAATCAAAATTCGAAAAAACTTTTGTTACACAAACTGGATTCACAAAATTCTGTTTTCGATACTGATTTATGTCCAGCTGAAATACCCTTCCATACGTGTTTTCTTTTTTAACATTCGCCTTGTCTTTTTTGTTTTTTTTTTTAATAGTCTTCTTCGAATTGTTTCCCTTTTCAACACAATTAGTTACTTAAACTTGAGTTAGTATTCATGTATAAGTATGTATTACATTTTTTTAAATTTTTCTAAATAGGTAGGTAATGTAAATAGTTGCATACTTTAGGTATTTAATTGCGTATTTCACCCTGTATATTTGCATATTTTTGAGTTTTTATTGCATATAATTCACAGCCCTAGTGATTACAAACGAAAAACGGTTTTTCCCTGTATATAATAGTATAGATTATTATATAATATAAAATGATTATAATAATTATAATAATAATAATAATGGGGGTATGTTATGTTGGTAAACAAATATGTATAATATGGAGGGGTCCAACATCCAACATCCAAGAGCCCCTAACCCCGCCTACCCTTCCAGAGCAGCGTTCTAAACTCTTTATACATTCACCCTCTTCTACAAACTTCAGTACTCACTTTATTATTCGTGATTCGATCATATCTATGAAATCTCCGCCTTCAAGGATTCATGATTTTCATGTTCCGAGAAGCAAACCATCTCTTTAAACCATCTACATCACTTCTTTGAGATCGATGTATTAAGTGAAATAATTTGAATAAAATATCATATGTACATAAAATATCATATATATCATATATATATATATATATATATATATATATATATATATATATATATATATATATATATATATCAAATATATATATTTTTTTTTTTTTTTTTTTCACGAGATCCAAATTTAAAATGTAATGTTCCTTTCAAAGTAACCCTTTGAAAGGACCGTTTATTTAGGTTGTACGGATAAGGCGGTGGAAATTCGGGTTCGAATCCCGACCGGGTCCATACAAATGTATACTACGTACCTTAATTGTCATAATTACATTTACATTGAAACTTTTACAAAACTTAAATAATATTATTAAAATAATTCAGATCATTGAACAATTGAACATAATATAAAAGAAACAAATAAAACATTACAAATTGAATACGAAAATTAGAAATAAAAAAAAAATATGGTCCATGGCTGATTTTAGCCCATAATTTTAACTATTTAAAGGATTTTTCATGAAATGTCCTTCCACCTTCTCAGTCCTTGGTCAGTTGGTCAAAGTCCAAGCTGTAGATAAATTTTGTAAATTCAGCTCTGTATTTGTTGTACAAGTCATATTCTGTCACAGGCCAATTTTCACCTTTGAAAAACAGCGTCATAATTAGTTTGGATCTTTGTCTGTCATATAATAAGCAGTCGTAAATTATGTGTATAAAAGTATGTTCTCGTCCGTCATAAGTACATATGTTACTGTTTATTAAATTAAACCTTTTTAGATATGCTTTAGTTTGTCCATGTTCTGTTAAGACCTGTGTCAGTTTGTAATGTGTGGATTTGAGTATGTTGAAATTATTTTTTGTTATTCTTGGAATGAATTTATGCAGGCTTGGGGATTTTTCAGATTTAAACCAGCGATCATTCCAAATTGATATTATGTTTTGTTTAATATCATGTTTGAGAAATGATAGTGGTGTTTTCTTATATGACGGAAATAGTTGACTTTTGACTGCCTCTTTTGCTAAGGTGTCAGCCATTTCATTTCCGTCAATGCCAGAATGCCCCTTAACCCATTTTATGTCGATATTGATGTTTGATAAAATAAGTGTGTATATATTTTGTCTAATGATTTCAGTTAGTTGGTCATGAATATTAGGATTAAATATGGATGAATATCATAATTTGTATATATTCTGAGGTATTATCAATGAGTTCGTTAAACATTTTAAAAACCTATAAATTAGACATAGAATCATCTTCAAACTTCAAATCAAAGAGAAAACATATGATGGCAGTTTAAAGTGATTCATCTCCTCAAGCCAATATAGGTATATTTTTAGTCGCAGTGAAAATTTCCTTAAATAAGTGTTACTAAAAACGTTCACAATATCAAATTTATTACTTATTCAGTTTGAATCATTAGGAAACTAATGCAGGTTTTCATATGTTTCCCCTCTGTATAATAAACTTTTTATTCACTTACATAATTACACGTGATTTTTGTTTTACGAGTTCAAACATAGTCAGAGCAGAGACCAAAGAGCCAGAAACATGAAACCATTTAGGGCCAAGACTAAAATTAGTTGAAAGTTTTGATTTTTTTCTTTAAAGAAATATTTTAAGCATAATATTAAAAATATTCTAAAAAATTTTTTCAATTTATTTTATACCCATTTATTGAAATTTACAACTGTACAAAATATATACATCAAGTAAATGTATGGACAAGGATTACAATAACATGTCAAAACTTGAAAAGAACTACTCATCAGTAGCACTTTATTAAAAATTCTACAATAGAAGGTCTCTAGGCCATATTCTTTTCAGACGCCTCGGAGGATTATCAGGAATGGAGTGAAAAGAAAGTGGAGAAACTGGCGGATTTGAGTGATTATGGAGCTTACCATGAAACGATAAGTATCTGGTGTGGGCTAAATCAGCAACAAATGGAACATTAAGATCTTTATGGATAAGTTTATTGGTGACAAAGTAAGGGGCATTGAGGATTTTTCGAAGGATTTTGGATTGCAAGGATTGAATACGATATGAATTGGATGGTTTAGTGGAGAATTTAAAGTTAAATTAATGTTTAATATGCAACAGTAAACATAAAAAAAAGTGTTGAACAGCGCACACACTCACACTATCGTAGCCCCACAGTTTATTAATGTTTCTCACAGTTTAGGCCTGTTCCGACCGAGTTAAAATAGCAAAAAAATAATAATAATAAATAAATAAAATTTATTTATATATATATATATATATATATATATATATATATATATATATATATATTATTATATTATATATATGATTCAGGGAGAGATCACTGAAGCCTTCGATGTGATGTCAGGACTTTTCCTCTTACCAATGCTATTCAACCTAGCACTGGAGAAGGTAATGCGAGAATGTGGTGGATTTCGAGTTCATGTTGGTATAATGCACAAATACCTTGCATATGCGGATTACGTAACAGTTCTGGGCAGTAAAGCAGAAGATATCTAGGCACTGGCCGGCTCTGTGATCGAAGCGGCAGAACTTAGAAGCAAACCAAAGCAAATCAAAATATTTGATTGGTAGCCGCAAAATCCACCAAGAAAAAAATATAAGAATAGGAAGTCAGATCTTCCAGAAAGTAGACAGTTTCAAATACCTAGGAAACAAAATAACCAGCATCAATGACCAGCTCAGTGAAATCTACAGCACATATTATAAGATCTAAGAACACATTCCGGAAAATGAAGCTCAGAATATATAAATCAATCAATCATACTACCCGTATTGCTGTATGGCTGTGAGATCTAGTCCCTCACGGCACCCTTGAGAAAAAGGTTGAGAAATTTGAGCGAAAGGTTCTCAAGGATTTGGAGACAGAAGAACAATAATGAAATCATCTCTGAAACCAGTCAGTCGCGCTAGAGATGTAAGCTAAGAGATTACAATGGGCCGGACATGTAGCA
The DNA here is from genome assembly GCA_003667255.2 of Euschistus heros. Classification (NCBI taxonomy): domain Eukaryota; kingdom Metazoa; phylum Arthropoda; class Insecta; order Hemiptera; family Pentatomidae; genus Euschistus; species Euschistus heros. The sequence goes on along the minus strand of RCWM02000488.1, from coordinate 641,680 downwards.
AGGACCCATCCTACATGTCTCTTCTTCTTAACTATGTTTTTGTTCAGGAGAGGAATAATAATAACATCCATCTTAAAATATTATTTATTCTATCTAAACTGTTTATTACCCACAGGGGTAATTTACGAAGATAAGAAATTATTTTCCGAAAAACACAATGGATCAATGTTTTATTTTTTTACTTATTGCTATTACTACTAATGGGTTTGTTCATAATTGAAACGGAGAACTTAGATGAGTATTACACCGGAGAGGAAGCGGACAGGGGCATACGGACAGATAAGAGGGAAAGAGAGGAGACAGAGAGACAGAGAGATACAGAACAGACTAAATTAAATTGTGGCCTAAGCCCCCTAATGCCGTTATTGAGTAGGGTCGGTGTTATTGAGGCGAATTCTGTGGATATTGCGTGCTCCTCCACTCCCCGCACAGCTGCCGGCAGACCTCCACATCCGACCCTTCTTGATTACCGTTCTGTCCGGACACCGGCGACTCCCGATCAAAGGAGTATCCTCATTATCGCTCTTATTCATCCCCAGTCACCTGAATCCGACGGTAATCCGGGGCTAAAACCAATCTCTACATCACAAGGGGATGACATCGGGCAGCAGATGTTTGAGATCCACAGGCCCTGTCGCATGAGTGAGCGCTATTACCGATGTAATGGCTTTGTCCCTCCTTCCACTCTAATATCTACCCAGTTATTTTTTTTCCCATTATTTTCCATTAATGAGACTTCAGCTCTTCTTGTTATAAAAAAACATGATAGTCTTCTTTAATTATCTTACATTTCCGGCTATAATACTTTTCCCTATTCTTCTTCTTCTTATTTATTGTACTTTTTTGTTAAATTATTAATTGTTATTTACCAATTTATACAATACATACTATTATATAAAAGGACAAGTCATTTTTAGTTTGTGATCACTTTATATATATATATATATTTATATATATATATATATATATATATATATATATATATATATATATATATATATATATATTTATATATACATTTATTGAAATTTACAACTTTACAAAAAATTTACATCAAGTAACTGAATTGACAACGATCACAATAACATATCAAAACGTGAAAAGAACTACTTATCAGTAGCACTTTTTTACCACTTCTACACTAGAATGTCTCTAGGCCATCTTCGTTTCAGACTCCTCGGAGGATTATCAGGAATGGAGTGGGAAGCAAGTTGAGAAACTAACGGACTTAAATGTTATGGCGCTTACTATGAAAGGATAGGTATCTGGTATGGGCTAAATCAGCAATATATGGAACATTAAGATCTTTAAGGATAAGTTTATTGGTGACAAAGTAAGGAGCATTGAGGATTTTTCGAAGGATTTTGGAATGTAAGGATTGAATACGAGATAAATTGGATGGTTTATTGGAGCCTCAAAGCTCAAATCCGTACGTCCAAATAGGTCTAATTACAGTCATGTATATGAGTCTTTTGTAATTAATTGGGAGCTTTGAACGTTTGTCTAGTGATTGTTGAAGTAGTCTTTAACGACGGGCAGCTTCTTGTCGATTTAGTCTTGTATGTGAATTCCAAGTTAGACGTTGGTCCAAGTGGAGTCCTAGGTAGCGGTTCTGTTCAACAGGGATTAGTGGAATATCATTAAAGGATACTGTAGGACAGGAAGTCGTAGGTTTACGACGTAGGGTAAACGTTATGTGGTGGGATTTGTTTGAATTTATTTCGATTCTCCATTTTTTACACCATTCTTGAAAGTTTAGGATATGAGATCGGAGTGTTTGAGAGGCAATAAAGGGATCATTGTTTACTGATAACACACATGTTTCATCAGCGTAAGGTTTGTGATTACTTAACACGAAAACTACTGAACCAATCAGTACCAAATTTTAACCACATCATCTTCATAGCTCCAGGATGGTTTAGCAATAATAAAGTCTACTGCTCATTCATTAATTTGTTGATAATAAACAGATAACAGTGAAGTTTATACATTGATAGGTGGCTTTCGTCATTCTACATGAGAGGTTTCAAACATACATTGTTAACCAAGCTTGACATTGATAATAAAATTTTCATATTTTAAATTAAAAAGAGAAGTAGATTGTTGGGGTATCCAGTCATAAAGATACACAGAAATTAAAAAATAAGTTTTTAAATTTGTAATGCCAACGTTTCAACTTGCACTGCAACAATTCATCAGGGCTAGAAGAAGCAAACAAACAAAAAGATATGACTAAATTGTTATTCTATTCATACTTTTGTTTTTTATACTCAAATTCTATAAATAACTTAAACCTTACTATTCATTTGCATTAAAAAATAACCTTTGCACTATTATGTTTTACCTAATGGATTAAAAAACACAAAATTTATTTTAAAGATATTTTAAATAATTACAAACCTTCAGCAATGAGCTTATGTAATAAAAATAAAGGAATATTTGAACTCATACGAATACAAAAAAAATGTTAAATTAATGTTGCATATACGCAACAGTGGACGAAAATGCGTGAAAAAAAATGTATTTATGTATTGTTAATTAAAAATCTTCAACTGTTATATTTTTTAATGAATCCAACAGTAAATTAATTACGATAAAAAATTCTAAGTTTTAATTGCTTTTAAAATTAGCATAACATTAACCGACATTTTACTGATATTTTTTATATATTTTTTTTAATCATAATCAATTTAAAATTATATATAAGGAGGCTTTAGAAATTGTCTGGAAAAATTGCATGTCTCACGTTCTTGTCATAAATGACATAACCATTATTAATAACTTAGATGATGAGGTATAAAAAGAAAGAGATGATTCAGCGGATTTCTTTCTATTCCTCACCATAACTAACACTAGGAAGCATGACCTCAGTGCAGTTAAAAAAGTGACGCCACGAAGAGGTATGCTGAGATAAGCACAGACCATCTCTGTTCCTGGAAGACCTATCAGGAACTAGACAGCACAGCAAGTACCTAAAGCATAACATCACTAAGGAATCATAATATATCTGTTTTGTTTTTTTAAAACAATACTTCATATATTATATGGGAAGTAATAATCGCAGTAATTATCCAAATCGTCGTAAAAACATACTTCACAGAATTGCTTAATTTTTATTTACTAAACAACATATTTTCAAGGTAAAAATCTGGTTAATATTAAACAATATATTAAAGATTAGAATAATTTATTAACATATTCAATAAGTGATTGGAAAAACATACATTCCATACGTTTTGAATGAAAATTGTTTTTAATTATTTCCTACACATACTAACTTTCCAGCATATACGTCACGTTTCAAGAAATTATAAAGTTAAGTTGTTAAACAAAATGAAAGCTCAATTCCATTTTAGGAACTTAATAAAAGAAACAAAAAAAAAAAAAATTTTTAACTATGTATTTATTGATATATACAATAAATAAATTTGAGGAAAATTATAACAATGATCTCTAAATAACATGTAAAGAACTACTCACTGTTAGCACTTCAATAGTTCTATAACAAAACGTATCTTGCCCATCTTCTTTTCAGACGCCTCGGAGGATTGTCGGGAATGGAGTGTGAATCAAGTTGGGAGACTGAGTGGATTCGAGTGGGTATGGAGTTCACTATGAAAGGATAGGTATCTGGTTTGGGATAAATCTGCAACATATGGAGCATTAAGATCATTATCGATAAATTTGTTTGACATAGAGGATTTTGGATTGTAAGGATTGGATACACGAAGAATTGCAAGGTTTAGTAGAACCCAAAAGCTAAACTCCGTATGTCCAAACGGGTCTATTTTTTTCAGGTAAATAAATCTTTTGTTATTTATTGGAAGCTTTGAAAGCTTGTCTAGTAAATTTTGGAGTTGTCGGAAACTACGAGCAGTTTCTTGTCTTTTAAGTCTAGTATGTGTAATTTAAAGAAAGATTTAAAAATATTGTAAAGATATAGAATTTTAATCATAATGTTCTTAGATACTACAGTAAAATCGAATTGAATGATACTTAAATATATTTTTTTAAATTAAATATTTATTTTAAAAAAAAGGAACAACTTTAGAGGCCTGATGTATTTTTTTTTTCATAAAAAAATATATTCACAAATATTACTATCAGTCATATCTAAGAGCAATAAACGATAATGATTCAAGTGCACACTCATACTTTTTATAAAAGAAAAAAATAATGTAATTTTTAAAAATATTTTTGTCAACATATATTTTTTTTATTTAATAATTTAATTTTTTCAAACTGTAATTCATGGATGCAGAGAACCCGATATACTTATATATATAAATATTCCACAGAAGACTGGAAGAGTGAAATAGTATATTCTTAATTTTTGTCTTCACCGCATGTCGCTGGGTGTGCCAGGAAAAATTTTTTACTCAGAAGCATACAACATTAAAAAGACAAAAACTGGCAAGAGGTATCGACTTTCACATTTTCAAGACTAAAGTTCTTCACTCAACTTACAAAGCATGAGACTAATTTATAACACTAAACTGAAACTTAAACCTGCCCGGACTTACAAACAGAAGTTAGGTGTACAGTAGTGCACGTACGTTTTAACAAAATAAGTCTTTACTCTCTAACGGTTTATTTAAAATAAAATATAGTGTAATCGTATAATAAATTTTTAATTTTTTTTTTATTTATCTGTTTATTGAAATTTACAACTGTATAAAAAAACAAACAATTCATCTATTAAATTTTATAACATGTCTATTGCTAGTGAAGCAACTAGATACATGTAGCTTAAATTAAAGTTCTATATGATAAGGTACCGAGGCCATCTTCATTCTGAGGGTTGTCGGGAATAGAATTGGAAGCAAGTTTATGAACTTAGTCTATGGACTAGTGGATCTGAATGGTTATGGAGTTGACCACGAAAGGACAGGTATCTGGTATAAGATAAATCAGCAACGTATGAAACATCTATATGGGTAAGTTTATTTCTGACAAAGTAAGGAGCATTGAGGATTAATTAAACCCCGAAGTTCAAATCCTTATGTCCAAAGAGTTCTAAATACTGTCATGTGAATGAGCCTTTTGTAACTAACCGGCATCTTAGAGCGTTCGTCTAGTATATGTTGAAGAAGTCGAAAACGACGAGCAGTTTCTAGTCTTAGTCTTGTATATAGATTCCAAGTTAAACGTTGTCCTGTTGGAGTCCAAGGTATCGGATCTGTTCATCCGTGATCAGTGGAATATTATTTCAATTATTGAAATAAACAATTTAGGGATCGACTCCAAATGTCGATTCTCAATTTCACAGATCCGAACGATATTGATGGCCATAGTTCTGTAATACTTAATAATGTAGTTATTATACATAGAAAGATTTTTCTCTTTAACGATAAAAAAAAAGTAAGATAATTTATATAAATGAGGAGGTCACTTTCAAAAGCTGTTTTGTCACAGTAATCCCACTTTTCAGCAATAACAAAAAACGTATATTATGATATGTGATTACCCTTCAGAAACAAAAAATTCCTAATTAAACTTATAGCAACTAAAAAAACTCATTGCAACAAGGATCAGAAATATTTTTAATTTTAAATATGGACATAACGCATATTGAAGGACAAAACACGGTTTGATGAAATAACAAAGGGACAAAACACTGTTTGAAGTGGCTATGTTTTATTTTAAAGAAGTCACTATTTGCTCAACAGTAACCAAAATAAAAATTATAATTACATAATAGATAATGTATGTTAATGGCACTCATAATTATCGGGGAATATTTTCATTTTTTTAACAGTCACTAGTTTTTAAATATGCAGTTCACATCTTTCATTTCTAAAGTCACAAGTTTCAACCTCTTCGACAACATTTTTACCACTTGGAGAGTCAAAAAATACAACATTTGTAAGCGATTATAGTCAATAATGCAGCGTTATTATAATAAATAAACTAATAACTCATCACATATTGTAGGGTTCTGCAAAAACAAATCTAGTGATACAAAAAACTCAAAAAAACATTTTTTGTGACTAAACATGTTTTGAAAGTTACCTCCTTAAATATATAATTTTTACATCTGATCATAACAGGGCAATTTTACATATCCTTCATTAACACTACTTGGGTAGAGAATAGTAATATTCTTTTTAAAAATCAAGCATTGCAATCGAAAGCCTAATGTAAAATTATTGAATATCGGAAGTTGATGCTAGAAAATTAAGAAACAGGAGTATTTCAGTAATTCCCACTTCCAACGCTAAAGCATTAAAAATATTAATGAGGCCAAATAGCACCATTTTATTTTCCTTTTAATGGTTATTCTTAGAGGATTTTTTAGATCCAAGAATAAACATAATTATTTATTTCATTAAATGCTCATTCCGGTTTTCGAACCCTAATATACTGTAACCAACCAAAATAGATGGTTACATTTATGTAACCAATGGTAAAACTATTAAACCCACCTATACCAAATTTTTACTACAACATCTTCATAGTTCTAGGAAGGTTTATAATAATAAAATTTATTATAGTAAAAATTATAACCTATAGTCTTGGGTGCCAGAAACGAGGTTTGCGAAACTGGCACGTACTCTCACAGTTAAAAATTAAAATCCAACCAGATGGATCGATAAAATTATTTCTGCCGAATTGGATGTCTAATTATGCTTTTACGTACTCTTCCAATATCAAATCATAGCAATTCCAGTTTATCCTCTTATCTTCAGTGTTTAGTGATAAGTTTTAGTTTAAAATATTTAAACAAAGTCCGGAAAAAAAAAAAAAAAAATTGGACTATTAAGTCTTCATTAAAATGGGTAAACAAGAGACAGAGAAGTGGCAGAGAGAACCGAAAATGCGGTCCTTCTTGAACCATGTGAAGTGGAGTTAAGAAGAGTGGAAGAAGGGTCGTAATGAGAACAAGTTGGAGTGGGATGCACCCGCTACTTTGAAAAATTAAAAGTCCCTTTACCTTCAAACTTGCTGTAGTGGCTAGTTAGGGCAACAGTTTTAAAGGGATTTTTAAAACGATTTTCCTATTTTTTTTTTTATTTAGTTTATTTTTAAAAGGAAAAAATATCATTATGAAAAAAAAAAAAAAATCCTTTAGTAAAATAAATATATAGAGAAAAATAATAATCAGAATGCTTCAAATCTTATATTAAAGAAGTTTATAAAGATGTAGGTTGGTTAGGTATGCAGGCAAAGCCACACAGCAACATAAATTTTAATTATATGCATTGAATTTAATACTTGCATTGCAAGCCTTCATCAGGGCTAGACGAAAAAGAAAATAAACAAAAATATATGTCGAAATTGGAGAGATTACATAAAAGGTATGAAAAGAAAAAAAAGTTTATGTATCAGGTTATATATTTTTTATAAAATATTTTTATTTATGTATTTAGGATAAAAGCAAGGAAACAATGTAACTTTGTTATTTGTTTTACAATATAACTTTATTAATTATAGGTCTGTGATACGAAAAGTACGACACAAATGGCAAACAAGATACACCGAGATTTCTGGTAAACGTTAAATCAATACAGGTATTGCCTAAGGTTGTTGCAGAAGTTCAATATAAGGCAAATTGAACTCGCGGAGCATGAAGTCGGGCAATAAACGGTTTTATGAGACATCAACATTAAAGTCTCCAACTATCATAACTGGTGTAGTAAGATCAGGCTGGTAATCGGAAATAATTTTAGCGATGTTAATGGAACGTTTTAACAACGATCGTAACATAAAGAGTCTAATTTCTGATAATGGATATACACACACCCGAGTACGAATTTGAAGATGCCATTGGCCTTTACGATATGTAAACAGACATCGCCAGGTTTCGCATCATTCATTTCCAAATAAATTTCCAGTATGTCAATGTTAACTCTATTACAATAAGTGAAGCCATTCATTTTGCTATATATGGCGACTACATCGGCTTTGCGACTTGATGATGATGATACCGCTACCGATGATGTAGTTGCAATTTGTCAGTTCTCGGTGGTACTACGATAAGATCTCAGATCAAAGCTAGGCACATTCACTGGCATGAAATTTTCCATCCAAGTTTCGCTGATTGCCAAATAATCAGATCGGTCGATGATTGTATCGGTAGAGATGCCTTCTGAGTGTGCGACCAAGGTTTGTGGATTTCTGGCAGTAACGATTATAAAACAATGCTGGTCAGGAACTTTTACGATTCCGACACTGCTTGACTCGGTCATATGGTGTTTTATTATCACCATTCGATTGTTCTTGAGAAGCCCTTTCCAACTGTACGCGATATCTGTATTTGGTTTTGGCTTTTCGATGCGTATAGGCCGACTTTATATATTTTTGGTAATATTTTTTTTTACTTGAGGTACGCATGATGATGTAGAAGGATCAATACAATTAGGATTGATTAATTAAGTGCCACTTCTATTGAGATTATTTTATTTGAAAACTAGTTTCGAATGCTAAACATTCATCTTCAGTTCTAAAACATACAAAATTTTTTCAACACATCAGTACTATAATACATAGATTATATATACTAAAGTTTTTAAAACAGATAAGACAAGAAATCAAGCAGAGGCACTCACCTTCGAGGTAACTAAAACACTGAATTTGTGAGAAGTAAAAGGGGGAGGCAGGTAGGTTAAGTTTTAGATTTACAATGGGTTTTAGATTACAATCCAATTTCGCTATCCATCTAAATGAAAATAACAACAAATTTAATAAAGACTCGGGAGTAAAAATATTACATCAAGTAGAAAATAGCCTAAAATTAAATACTTTTGAATCACTAGAAATAATAAAATCGTTTAAAACCGATCCAGATTTTTGTTTAAATGATCAGATTAACATATCCAATAGCCCCATTTTAAATTTTTTTTTCCCATAGGAACGGAAAAAACCCAATGAGTCATAAGGGAAACCCCATTGTAAATCTAAAACTTAACCTACCTACCTCCCCCTTTTACTTCTCACAAATTCAGTGTTTTAGTTACCTCGAAGGTGAGTGCCTATGCTTGATTTCTTGTCTTATCTTCTTTTAAAAATTTTTAGTATATATAATCTATGTAACATAGTACTGATGAGTTAAAAAATTTTTGTATGTTTTAGAACTGAAGATGAATGTTTAGCATTCGAAACTAGTTTTCAAATAAAATAATCTCAATAGAAGTGGCACTTAATTAATCAATCCTAATTATATTTTTTTTTATTCTAACACTTTAATGTAAAACTCACACAAACATCGTAGCTTCTCCGAAATAACTTCGAAATTTCGGCGCTTTCCTGTCCACCGCTCGTGATGTGTCACTGTTCTCGCTTATCGCAATGAATTTTTGATCCTTTAGCTATCCAGCAGTATAACTTAATTTTGGATGTAGAGGATAGATTCGAAACTATAACGCCAAACTGTATCCCCCCGATTTTGTTATCGTTATGTATTTTGGATTGCCCTCCCCCCCCCGTATAGTATAATATGTAAAGACGTATTCACGTCTTATCACCTAAGGTTATAACCTCAGGACAGAACAATAAACCGGTAATGAAAACAATAATATTAATAACTAGAGTAAGCGGCGCGAAATGCATCTTGATTTAAAATTCTATTCAGCAATATACTTCAAATAATGGAAGGGAACGAAACGCATTCTTGTATTTTCAATTAAATGAACTTTTTCCAAGGGGCCGGGAAAAACCTCTAAATTATCTAGATAATCGACTGCATTAATAAAAAATATGGAACTGAAACGAACGTAGCAGAAAATCGAAAATGATAATACACAGAATATTGGAATCGTTGAAAAATACTCATAAATTATCGTAGAAATAATTAAATATTCATAGCGGAGCTAATTAAATTCCAATAAATTCAGGGGATGATGAAACTAGGTTGGAATCATTACTATATAATGAAGCGGTTAAAACATAGTAATGAGGAGAAGAAAATGCTGAGGTACAACACACAATACAAAGGAAGGTCAATATCAATCAATGACTATCCAACATTAACCCCCCCCCCAAATCTACCCCCGCCCGCCAGAGTAAAGATAAAATAAAAAATTCAATACTTCTTTTTTGTTTACTGACATGGGGAGACAATTCTCTTGAAATAGCAGGGGGATATTACAGGGAATTATTTATCAGTAGATTGGAGGGAACGAACCACTGGGCAAACTGATAACTATATCACTATAAATAATATTGTTTTAGCTGTTGTTAATTTAAGGGAAAGCGTTTTAGTAATAAGACGCGAAGCTTTGAAGTTTCGTTTCTGTATATAGTTAATTATAGTCAGAGGAAACTTCTAACGTACCTACTATTGTAATATATCGAAGTTAAAAATTGAACAAAAACATGCAACTTACAAAAATTTAATATACAGGGTGAGTATCTCTTAGTGTACAAAAAAATTGGGGGAAACTAGATCATAAATGTAACAAAATACCGAAGACCTCAGCTTTCTATTCCAATCCGTTGCAGATATACGATAAATCAAAGACTTATTTGAGGAGACCACGTTTTTTTTCCATAAAAGCTGTAATATCTCCATTTTGTTTAAATATTTTTCAAATTCTGACCACATTTTTGAATTAAACATTAATTTTTCTATAATAGCTGAGTATCTGTAACCTTGAATTTTACAAACTTGGTATCTAAAGAACATCTTGATCTTATTTGGGGAAGTTACAATGTCTTATTTTACTTCAACGCTCACCGTTTTTGGAAAAACATATCCACAAAATGTCAAATATTACAAAAACTTGCAAATTTAATCAGCTTTCGAATGATATGTTAAACGTAATGATTTTGTTTCAATTTCATGGAGAAATTCACTTTTGAAACCGAAAAAACATGGTATTCTCATTTGGTGATGGTCACAAGTGTGTAAATAAAACATTATGACAATCCCTTAATGGAAAAATGCATTTTAAACATAATAAGCTCTTCATTGGATAAAAAGCAAAGAAAAAAATTATTGTATAATACAAAATAAAGGAAAATTGTCAATAAAGTGACACCAGTTCAGAGGATCTTGTGTTATTAAATTTATTTATTTATTATTATTATTTAGGATTTATTTAATTAGATTTTCAATGTAATGTTTAAAATCCAATGATAATAGATGGAGATATTACAGTTTTTATGGAAAAAAACGTGGTTTCCTCAAAAAAGTCTTGGATTTATCAGATATCTGCAACGAATTGGAATAAAAAGTTGAGGTCTGCGGCATTTTGTTACATTTATGATCTAGGTTCACCCATTTTTTTTTTTTTCACACTAAGAGATACTCACCCTGTATAACGGTTAGACTTCCTAAAGTTTTGAAAAAGAAAAAGGACACATACAAAGACTGCAATTTGTTTATATTTACCACAAAACCATTGGTACGTTGCAAACACAAGTTCATACAAGACATAAAGGAGACTTAATATCAAGATAAATGTTATGGTCCGAATTTAAAGGACAGGTAGATACATTAAAACATTTAGGTATTCCGTATGACTAGTTGATTTTTTCCTTTCCTTTTAGAAACAAATTTAAAATAAACCCCATGAGAATCATTATAAACGATTTTTTTTACTTCTAAATATTTTATTTTAGACTATTTTCTACTAAAATGATTAGTTTCACTCCCGAGTCTTTGTTGACTTTATGGTTATTTTCATTCAAATGGATAACGAAGTTCGAATTCTGCCTCTTCTTTTAATATTCGATTTACAAATCATCTATCACATTTTAGTTCATATATTTCGAGTCATATGTTACAAAGTGTTTACATACAAAATTATAATAATAAATACAGATCATGACTAAATATAAACAAATGAACCACAAATTAGGCAACTGTGCTGCAGAAGCCCATAAAAAAATGCAGTGTTTATGTGGATGCTTATCTAACTGAACGCACTTGTCAAAATTGATTTGCCGAATTTCGTTCAGTATTTTGACATCAATGACGCTCCACGGTCTAGTCACACACAAGAAATTGAAACGAGCTATTGCTATCAGGACAAACAATTGATTCAACCCTATACTGTTCGCAAATAACAAAGTTGTATCCATAAATTAAAAAAAAAAAAATCCCAGAACTGGCAAATCGAAAAGGTTTTCTACTAAGACAAGGCAAAGCCCTACACCTCGTTGGTCGTTTGTCCCATCCTCCGTATTCGCCAGACCAAGCTCCAAGTGGCTACCACATATCCCGGTCTCTACAGAACTCCATGAATGGAAAGCAATCCCAAAACGAACGGACATCAAAAACCACTTGGATCAGTTTTTTGACAATAAGATGGGAACAAGTTGTACTAAATAATAGTGAATATATTGTAGAATAAAATAAATTACTTGAGGTACGCATGATGGTATAGAAGGATCAATACAATTAGGATTGATGAATTAATTGCCACTTCTATTGAGATTATTTTATTAGAAAACTAGTTTCGAATGCTAAACATTCATCTTCAGTTCTAAAACATACAAAATTTTTTCAACATGGGCACTCACCTTCGAGGTAACTAAATCACTGAATTCGTGAGAAGTAAAAGTGGGGGCAGGTAAGTTAAGTTTTTGATTACAATGGGGTTTCCCTCAAATCAAAAACTTAACCTACCTGCCCCCCCCCCTTTACTTCTCACGAATTCAGTGTTTTAGTTACCTCGAAGGTGAGTGCCCATGCTTGATTTCTTGTCTTACCTTTTTAAAAACAGTATACAGAGTAAGTCAATATTATCCGCAATATTTTCATAAAGTTTGTGCAAGATGGGTTCCAAAACAACTGACACAGTTGCATAAACAAACGCGCTTGGACGTGTGCACAAAACATTTGGATCGCTATGTTAACGAAGGGGACAACTTCTTAGACAGGATCGTTACTGGTGACGAAACATGGATCCATCATTACGAGCCGGAGAGTAAACGGCAGAGTATGGAATGGAAACATCCAAATTCGCCGTGCAAGAAAAAATTCAAAACCCAACCGTCCGCAGGAAAACTTATGCTTACGGTTTTTTGGGACTCACAAGGTCCATTACTGGAACATTATCAGGAAAGGGGCACAACAATAAACAGTGAACGTTACAGTGAGATGCTTACTGCTAAGCTGAAGCCTGCAATTCGAAGCAAACGCCGAGGACTGCTGTCAAAAGGCGTTGTGTTGTTGCACGACAATGCCCGTCCGCATACAGCTGCCCACACTGTAGAAACGCTTCAGAAACTCAATTTTGAAGTATTGAATCATCCCCCATAACCTTCTTCCATGAGGGCATCAGGAAACTTGAACAACGTTGGACCAAGTGCGTTGAAAAGCAAGGGGACTATGTCGAAAAATGATGTACTTGTAAGTTTCCTATTTCATTTCAATAAAATTTTATAACTATATTGCGGATAATTATTGACTTACCCTCGTATATAATCTATGTGACATAATACTGATGTGTTGAAAAAAAAAAAAAAATTTGTATGTTTTAGAACTGAAGATGAATGTTTAGCATTCGAAACTAGTTTTCTACTAAAATAATCTCAATAGAAGTGGCAATTAATTCATCAATCCTAATTAAAATAAATTATATGTCCATTATTCACAAGGTTTTATTTCACCCTCCAAAACCGGACGGACTTATTTGCAAACCCAATATTTAATTAATTTAAATAGTATTTAATTCTTCCACTCTTTTGAAGACTATTTTCTTTTGAAACTGCTGTACCCTTTTTATGCCTGACAGTCTTAAATTAAGACACAATGGTTTATCATCAAATAAACCTTAAAGGAGAAATCTATTATAAAGTAGTAATAACTAGGAAAGGAGAAATTTTTTAAATATAATAAAAAAATATATATACAGTACTAAATTTTTAGCTAGGGGAATATATTCTTTAACTTTTCTATAATATAATACAGCAATAATTATGTAATGAGGTCACAATTTAAACTCTCTAATTCTTAAGGTGACTCGAATCCTATTTGGAACTTATTATAGCAATCTGCTTGCAAGTGTTATAGGATTTGCTTACAAAGTGCAGCCACACAGAGCTTTTATCTGACCTACATATCTCAACTACCCCCTGGACTTTGTTGCCAAGCAAAGAGAAGACCACTTTAGCCTAGTGGCCGAGGGTACTTGATGCGGTATTTTAGAAAACATTTATGTTATATACGCTTAATATTTTTTATAACAGGGATATTATCAATAATAATTAATCTTTATCAATAGTAAATATAAAAAAAAACTAACAATAAAGAAAATTCATGTGTTTAGTCCTATTTACTATTTCTTTAATATATATAATCACAAGACACATAAATAACATGTATGTAAGTCGACATATATTTGTGTTTATCCTACAGAATAAGTAAACGATTTGTAGGTGGTGACATCAACAGTTAAGATATTTATTTTTTTCTTTAAACAACTATTTTTTACAATTTAAATTTTTTTTTTCCTTCATTTATTGATATTTACAACTGTACAAAAACATATAAATTAAGTAAATGTGTTGATAGTGAATACAATGGCATGAAAATAACTTGTGAAGAACTACTCACTAGTAGCACTTCAATAAAATCTACACTAGAAGGTCTCTAGGCCATCTTCGTTTCAGACGCCTCAGAGGATTATCGGGAATGAAATGGGAAGCAAGTTGGGAGACTAGTGGATTTGAGTGGTTATGAAGCTTACTATGGAAGGATAGGTATCTGGTTTGGGCTAAATCAGTAACATAAGGGACATTAAGGTCTTTATGGATAAGTTTATTGGTCACATAATAAGGAGCATTAAGGGTTTTTTCGAAGGATTTTGGATTGCAAGGATTGGATACGAGATGAATTGGATGGTTTAGTGGAGCCCCAAAACTCAACTCCGTACGTCCAAATAGGTCTAATCACAGTCATGTATATGAGTTTTTTATAATTAATTGGAAGCTTTGATGGTTTGTCTAGTAAACAATTTAAAGTTTAAATTGGATATACATAGAAACCCATGTTTATTACTGTTAAGAATACTATAACATTCCTCTTAAAAATCAGGGCATGATTATGAGAACAATATAGTCTCATAACTTCGCCAAACTAATTATTTTTATTTATAGACTGAACCCATATAAATATTTTCCAGTATAGACTCGATATGTTAATACGGATAAATCACTTGACTGATTTTATATAATTTTAAGTTAGGCACTTTATGATCAGTCAATTAATAAAAATATCTATTTTGGCGAAGTTTTGAGACTATATAATTATCATAATCATGGCCTGCATCTTAGTAGGTATATCCAAGTATTCTTCACACTCGTTAGTTTTCCTTTGGATTTCTGAAATTTCATTATCATCATGATTGCTTCAGAACAGTTGGTTGTCTTGATTTCTACATAGAAACACATACTTCCAGAATAAATATTTTCCAGTATTGACTCGATATGTTAATATGGATAAATTTCTTGATTGTTTTTATATAAGTTCTTGAGGCTCAGCCAATAAATAAAAATATCTATTTTGACCAAGTTCGAGACTATGTTGTTCTCATAATCATGCCCTGTTTATTAATAGGAATGTCCTAGTATTCTTAATAATTGCTAGTTTTCTTTAAAATTAAAATGTAATTTAAATTTACTTTAAAAAATATTTTCATCGTAAACCCAAATATCTACTCTCCCTTTGAGGGTGAATTCAGGTTACACAAAATGAAGCTTCTGCCTATAAAGAAAGACAAAATTCGCTTTTTATCAATTACAGAGGATATTTCGTTTATTTATTTATTTATTTATTTTTTATTGAGGCTTAACGTCCTTATGTAGTCAACTAGGGCAGGAAGGACGGGTTATCCTACAGGTTACTAACCTATTCGAGCCAAGGTGGAAAGGTCACGATTCATATCGGGGATCCGAAAATAAATATTAACCCGCCTAGATGGGATTCGAATCTACATACAGTACCGAGCGAGCTGAGACCCTCGCTTCGACTCGCTCGGCCTTCGAGTTTCTGCGTTTTTAATACGCTTTTATAAACTTCACCTGTATGTAACGGAATCTTGCATTGTAGTTTTCACCAATTTCCAGCTGTCTGATTATCTTGAAAATTTGTACACTTGGCAAGGAACAATGGCAATACAATAATACAGCCTTGCTAAAGGTGGAGTAGTTGGTTTTATGATTGAGTATGGTCCAGATGTGTCCTGAGAATAAAATATCAAAAATGTGACTACATTTAATAAGGAGAAATTATTTGGAGGGCAAAATAACCCAACATGTTTCAGATTTTTGGCAAAAAAAAACATATACAAAAATGCTGTAAATCGATAAATGTGTTATTTACAAAATTAAAGTTTATTAAATTGTACGTCTAAAGACACCTCTTAAGCTGAATTTGATTCATACGTTTAGCCACAAGCGATTGCCAAAAATCGATGAATCTCGCCAACTTTTTAAAAAAGTTAGTTTTGGTCATGTTTAAGAGTCAATAACACAAAAATGGCTAGTCCAATAAAAATGTTATGTAATAATAGTTGTAGATTATTAGATTTTGTCAAAGATAGGATTAGTTTGGTTTGCTATTAAAGCGTGTTTTTTTTAGTTTTTTAAACTATAATTTATTAATTAAATAAAATTCTTAAAGGTTTCAAAAACTCAATATTTTGCTCATAATTTTTCCCCAATACCTTTTACCCTCGGTTTATCATATGCCTCCTGATTCTTTGCTCCGAAATTCTGATTGCCTTAAATATAGCTAAAATTAGGAGGAAAGTAAATTAATAAATTCAAAATTTTCTCTCTATGTTTATACTAGATGTTAACATAGTGTGTTCGAGGACTATATAATTAACATTGTTAGAGTCATGATATTATAATGAGCGACACGTCAACGACACCGTGAGGGACTCAACAAACAACTCGATACAATCGACAATTATTGAGCAAAAGGAAGCTTCGCCCAGATAAAAAAACTGTTGTGAAAGGATTATTATCAATCAATTATTACCTAACGAAGCTGTTGAATAGAAGCCACCAGATGACCCGGGCGACACGGACATGTCAGTTGTTGGGGGGGGGGGGCAAACACGGAGCCTGCCTTGCATGAGAATCAGCTCAGCTGCTGCAATTAGGTTTAATTGTAACAACCAATCCGGATCGACAATACCTCCCGCCAAATTGGTTCTTATCAATCCGCCCGATTAATGCTATCCGGCGGTCATTCACATGCAAATATTCCACAGGAGCATTAATATTTCCCCCGCTTTCAAGTAATTTGATTTTAATGTTATCCTGAACCGATGGTGTCATCAATTAATATTGACCACAAAGGAAAAAAAAGTTTATATTTATAAATAAAATGTGGATATGAAGCATAGCCATAAAGTAAAAAAACCTTTACTCAATGTTAATAATCGAAAAACAAAAAATTCCAATTTGTGTTCTGGTTTTAATATAGTTATTATGTACGACATGAAATAAAATGTCGTACATACATAATACATGAAAAACTTTATATTTTGGCGTGCCGACGTTTCGACCTGCTTTGCAGGTCTTCATCAGGGCTAAAATAACAAAAATTGGATGTGACCAAGATGATACAAACATTTAAAAAAATAAATAATAAAAATAATTTAAAAATGAAAAAGAAAAAATAATAATACAAAGTAAATTAGTCAACGAAAGAATTAATAGCTGTTTACATAATTATAAGAATATCTGTAGTTAATTAAAAAGTTGAATACAAAATAGTAGCAAATTCTAGTCAAAGATACAGCTGTAATAAAATAATTATTTTTTTTTATTATAATAAAAATTTAATTATAAAAATTTTATGATAAATTATTAAAAATTTTTATTTAAAAAAAAATTAATTATTTTATTACAGCTGTATCTTTGACTAGAATTTGCTAATTTTTTGTATTCAACTTTTTAATTAACTACAGATATTCTTATAAATATGGTAACAGCTATTAATTCTTTCGTTGACTAATTTACTTTGTATTATTATTTTTTTTTTCATTTTTAAATTATTTTTATTATTTATTTTTTTAAATGTTTGTATCATCTTGGTCACATCCAATTTTTGTTATTTTAGCCCTGATGAAGACCTGCAAGGCAGGTCGAAACGTCGGCACGCCAAAATATAAAGTTTTTCATTTAAAAACTTGACGTGTTTATTCATCCTGACTGCACCCCTGACCATTTCATCACCTTAATTACAACTCACATTCAACAATACAATCATCATCATGAAAAAATTAAGCTTTATCCATGGACATATTGTCCCCTAAGAATAACAAACATGTATAATATGGTTGTATAATAGTCTATAACCTAATTCCAAACAAAGATAGTAATATGTATAAAAAATGAATATGTATGAACAATTGAAAATAGAACTTTGTGATAAATATATACATAAGAAAATAAGAGAGAAAAAAAAAACAATAAGAAAAATAATAATAATAATATGATGATATAATAAGTATATGCTAATATAATAATTACAATGCGTTCTAGAAAAAAAAAGAACTATAGAATAATAAAATAAATATAGTGAATAGAAAGGAGAAAATATACAGAAAAAATAAAAAAAAGACAGAATATTTACAAATGCCTAAAAACATAAATTTACACCTCTACTTCCTACCCTGTTATATTACATACCCCTATGAGAAATAAGCAATTTTTAGGGAGAAAAATGACTAAAATTAACAAATTTACAAACATTGATACAATTATTGAAGTAATTCATTGGTATCGGATATAGTTGAGTTTGAATAACTTGATTTTTAATTATTACACATATTGGCGGCGTGTACGTGGGATTTAAGGAGATATTGGAATAGGAGAGGAAAATAGTAAAATTTACAACATAAGTGGATTCTTTTTTAAAAATTTTCAAATATCTTTCCAACCACCCTAACCAATGCCCATTCATAATCCAGTTCCACACATTCTTATAATTTCATCGCAGATTAAAACTGAACCGATTTCAGGGCCTGATGCAAGTATTTATTTTATTCGAGTTCCCCAAGCCATAAACAGCTGAATAAATATATATACATCGGTGTATATCAATAACAAAGATAGCATTCTATATAATAGCATAAAAACAAATTTAATAAATAAATAAGAGGAAAGGATTAAGTAATATAAGAAAATTAAGACAAGACTAAAGCGACAAAAAACTGCTCGTCGTTACAGACTACTTCAACATTTACTAGACAAACGTTCAAAGCTCCCAATTAAATTAAATTATTACAACAGACTCATATACATGTCTGTGATTACACCAATTTGGACGTACGGAGTTGAGTTTTGGGGCTCCACTAAACCATCCAATTCTCGGATTCAATCCTTACAATCCAAAGTCCTTCGAAAAATCCTCAATGCTCCTTACTTTTTCACCAATAAACTTATCCATAAAGATCTTAATGTTCCATATGTTGCTGATTTAGCCCAAACCAGATACACATCCTTTCATAGTAAGCTCTATAGCCACTCAAATCCATTCGTTTGTCAACTTGCTTCCCACTCCACTCCTGATAATACTACGAGGTGTCCGAAAAGAAGATGGCCTAGAGATCTTCTAGTGTAGAATTTTTATTGAACTGCTACAGCAGTTCTTTTCAAGTTTTGACATGTTATTGTAATCGTTATCAGCTCATTTACTTGATGTATATATTTGTACAGTTGTAAATTTCAATAAATTGATATATAGAAAGAAGAAAATTAAGAAACCCATCCGTTATAATTAATGATAAATTTTACTTTATTCTATCATTAAATTAAACCCAGTAAGAGGTGAGCAAGGTAGGATAAAAATAATTACTAAAACTGACTGGAAACAATTAATTAATTATTAATTAATAAATAATTATTTAATTCTCATAATTAGATAAGTAATAGAAGACACGCTGTTCAATATTAACAACTACACAATATCGTCAACAATAATACAAATTGAATTTAATAATTCAAACAAATAAGCAAATATGAACTGAAGAACAAAGTAAATATTGTTCATGAAATCATTATTGATGAAATGGTTTCGCATTCAAATATTATTTTATTGTTGTATTCAATGAAACTTATTCCCAAGCAGGAATAATACACTCATTCATATAATGTTACACTTATGGCTCACAAGAACAAAATTATTAAATAGTTTATAGCAACACAGTTGTTCTTGGTTCCACAATAGCTATAACTTTGTATTTAAGAAAAGGAATAGAAGTAGCTAAACATAATTTAATAACAGAACAAATTTAATAAACTTAAAATTTCATTACTAAGGTCGAGGAAGTTTACAACTTACAAACATATAGCTTCCGCTTAGACAATGGAATACTGCTATAAAATACTGTAGGAAGCAGAATTATCCTTTTTAATAACGTAATTTGTAGAACTGTCAAAAGAACTATTACTATTGGTTAGGATTATAATAACCGGTATATATAATTTTATAATGATTAAAAATAAGTAACGGTTATAGACTATAACCGTTACTTATAGTACAATAATAATAATACTATAACTTATAGTAAATGATTTTTTTTTTCTTCATTTATTGATATTTACAACTGTAGAAAATAATATACATCAAGTAAATTTGTTGATAGTGAATACAATGGCATGTAAATAACTTGTGAAGAACTACTCAATAGTAGCACCTCAATACAAATCTACACTAAAAGGTCTCTTGGCCATCTTCTTTTCAGATGCCTCGGAGGATTATCGGGAATGTAGTGGGAAGCAAGTTGGGAGACTAGTGGATTAGAGTGGTAATGGAGCTTACTATGAAAGGATAGGTATCTGGTGTGGGGCCCACACTGTGGGCTAAATTAGCAACATATAGAACATTAAGATCTTTATGGATAAGTCTATTGGTCACAAAGTAAGGAGGATTTTTCGAAGGATATTAGATTGTAAGGATTGGATACGAGATGAATTGGATGGTTTAGTGGAGCCCCAAAGCTCAACTCCGTACGTCCAAATAGGTCTAATCACGGTCATGTAAATAAGTCTTTTGTAATGAATTGGGAGCTTTGATCGTTTGTCTAGTAAATGTTGAAGTAGTCTGTAACGACGAGCAGTTTCTTGCCGTTTAGAAAAAACATTTTTTTTTTTTTTATTCAACAACTTTTTTTACCTGAAGTATTTGAGA
Organism: Euschistus heros; assembly: GCA_003667255.2. Classification (NCBI taxonomy): domain Eukaryota; kingdom Metazoa; phylum Arthropoda; class Insecta; order Hemiptera; family Pentatomidae; genus Euschistus; species Euschistus heros. Next base: position 620,583 of record RCWM02000488.1, on the reverse strand, counting down.
ATATATTAAAAAATATACTGCACAATAACCTAAATTACAACAAACATAAATTAAATAAATTAAAAAAACCCACTAAATTTCAAAGTAAAATAACACAGAGAGAATATGATATATGTACAACTCGCAGAATATTAGAATATCACGAACGCATTCATTCATATTTTCGACGGTTTTCCAATCAACGCCATATTTAAACATCCATTGCTGTGAAACAATAAAAGCGAGCTTCTAAACGCCCAGAGACCATAATGAAAAAAATTCGTATGAAGCCCTTAACTGAAGGAGTATTTTAGTAACGAACTAGAAAATGTATCAGTGCTAGTACACATTGCGATGAATCATATACTCTTTATTTATAAACATAAAACATATAAAAAAATAACGTGACATCATTTTCATTTATACAATTATTTGCAGCAATAACAAAATATAAAGAGTGACTTTTTTTTAGGAAGGAAGATCACTATGAAAATTCGTGAAATCGATTACAAAAATTACTAAACATTCAAATTAGTTAATTTCGTATTTTTTTCATAATAATGTAACTTAAGAATGAAAAATAAAATAAACAATACTTTATACTGTTGATAACAGCACAAACGAATAACGATTAAGATATACATAAAAAAATATATTTTGTTTACCTGGTACCAGAAAAATGAATACGTTAATAATTATAGGAACACATTTAATTTTAGGGGAGCATAATTTGGATATATCCAGCGGACTTTCTGGATATCCAGCGAGAAAACAATTATTTTTTTTTTTTGTTTTTCATAGAAATTCTTTTTAATAATAAAAATAATAATAATTTAGTTATGTAGAGACTCTCAAAGGTTCAGTATTTATCAACTCTTTATTGATATTTACAACTGTATAAATTATATTCAACAAATAAATTTGAGGAAAATCATTACAATGACATGCCTATAACATGTAAAGAACTACTCACTAGCAGCACTTCAATAGTTCTTTAACAGAATCTTGCTCATCTTCTTTTCAGACGCCTCAGGGGATTGTCGGGAATGGAGTGTAAAGCAAGTTGGGCGACTAGTGGATTCAGCTTAGACCAAATCATCAACATGTGGAACATTAGGATCTTTATCGATAAGTTTGTTAGTGACATAATAATGAGCATTGAAGATTTCACGAAAGGTTTTGGATTGTAAGGACTGGAAACGAGAAGAATTGGAAGGCTTAGTGGATTCCCAAAGCTCAACACCGTAAGACCAAATGGATTTATTTATTGTCATGTAGATAAGTCTTTTTCAATTTAGTGGGAGTTTCGAACGCTTGTCTAGTTAATGTTGGAGTTGGAAACGCCGAGCAGTTTCTTGTCTTTTAAGTCTGGTATGTGTAATTTAAAGAAAGATTAAAAATTATATTAGGAATTTCATCATAATTTTCATAATTGCTACAGCAAAATTAAATAGAATGATACTTGAAAATTTTTTTAAAAAAATTAAATATTTATTAAAAATAAGGAACAACTTTAGAGACTTGATGGATTTTTTTTTCATAAAAAATATATTGACACATATTACTATCAGTCCTAAGAGAAATAATAATTTAAGTGCACACTCATACTTTTTATAAAAGAAAAAAATAATCAGAAGTTCACACACTCGGTTATCGAGTTTACTATGAAAAGAGAGGTATCTGGTAATAAAAAGGAGCATTGAGGATTTTACGAAGGATTTTGGATTGTAAAGATAGGATACAAGAAGAATTGTTTAGTGGAGCCCAAAAGCTCAACTCCGTATGATCAAATGGGAGTAGTGTAATTTTTTCAGGTAAACAAATCTTTTGTAATTTATTTGAAGCTTTGAACGACTGTCTAGTAAATGTTGGAATAGTCGGAAACGAAGAACAGTTTCTAGGATTTTAAGTCTGGTATGAGGTTTGGTATCTCAGTTTTTAAATTTGACTATGGTTATTCATTTGTTAGTTTTTATTATTTATAACCCAAAAGAAGATGAGCAACTTAGTTCGAAACGTTGGCACAGGTTTTCGTTTACTAGCCTAAATATGTTTTTAACAAACTTCTCAGAAATAAATTTAGACAGTCAACTATTCCTTCTTTCAGCTACAATTGTTACTGAAAGAGTGTACAAAAGACTTTTAAAAATTCTTATAGAGGCTTAATATTATTATCGGTATTTTATTAATTATATTTTCATTAAACAATTATTTCACACAAAAATACTTCTAAGATCTGTTAGTCAGCTAATAGCAGGAAATAACTGACACACTGAGTCAGACCCAAAGGGGAGAAGTGGCGGAATATTTTTAGTACACAGCTGAAATGTCAACTATCGCACTGACGTAAGACCAACGGTTTCTTAACAGATCTTACAATCATAAACTTAATATATGTTTTTTTTTAAATATCTGTATAAATATGAATTATTTTAAATAAAGTAAAATAAAGATGTGTTTTAGGTACGCAGAATAGTGTAAAGCAGGGGTCTCCAAACTTTTCAGCCTTCGGGCCGTACTGTTTACTTCCAAGTGTTCCGAGGGCCAACAGCGTTTTAATTTTCCTGCCAGTATCTGTGATTTCTCGATCTATCATTTCAATCACTAATGTGCTGTACTGTATTGTTACGACCACGACACTTGACGACATCAAGTGGTAACACGCAGAAATAGGTAATATGATTCTTTGAACTTCGAAGAGTGATCGAAATTTTTTAAAATTAAAATCATCGTAATCCATCCGAATTACAAAACAGCGAATGGCTGTGGAAGTTAGCATTCTACCTATGTCGAATTAACGAAACATATTAACGAACTCAATTTGAGGTTGCAACCAAAACCAGCCTCTCCTTCATTTATACACTAATATCAAATCGTTCCGGCAGCAAATAATACTGTTTCAATCACAATTGCACATATTTTAAAACATGTGAAATTCCGTCGCTTTTGCAGTTGAAACTTTGAATATAAATTGTGATACAGACTTTGATGTCATTTGGAATAAAATTAAGACTTTTCTAAAACTTCAACTTGAAACTATCGATCTACAATGTTTTTAGAGTTTTGTAGTGATACCATATATTTAAGAAAATATATCAAAAATCATCTTTGTTGGAATTTTAAGGGTGTGTCGCGTAGCTGCCGCGGGCCGGATTGATAACACTGGCGGGCCGTAGTTTGGAGACCCCTGGTGTAAAGTATCAATGCAATCATGGATTGATAAATTAATAAATTTCTATTGTATTTCTACAATGTCTAAAAATTAATAAAAAAGTAATAACATTTTTGATTTTAGATTGAATTTAATTGATGGGTGGATCTCATCATTATAACTCCTTAAATTTGCAAAGATTAGCATGTTCGTCTCAGAACAAATATATTTTAAGAGTCTTAGTATCAGTTTGAAATAAATTGTAATTTGATATAGGTAATTTTTTTATGATAGTAAGGCATGTGGACTTAAATCATTATTACTTATTGTCATTATAATATGTTGTCGAAAAATATAGGAAAAGCAGTTCTGAAGTTAAGGCGTTTCCTGGAATTGTTACGGATTACCAGTAACGAAAGGATACAGGGTAAAGCTAAAGGAAACAAGGAAAAGCGCAGTAGTTCCTCTTGTAGCAAGAATATTTATAAGGATTCTAAGAAGATATCCAGAGAAAAAAAGATATATACTGGATTTGGAGAATAAACAAGGAATGGAGTGAGTCTGCTGATCTTAGGCAGGCCAAGAAACTAATTAAACAACCCTTCCCCCTCAAGAATAAAGTGGCAGCAAACCCTAAACAGTGCAGAGGCCGATGTAGAATTAAAAGACATTAAAGGATTTGTGAGATAGTAAGAGATGATACATGCTTCCTGTGTGAACTTATAACAAGCATAGTACTTGAAGTACGCATGGTTGTATAGAATCAATTCTGAAATTGAAATAATATTAACTAAAATAAGATATCCATACTTAAATCGCCTCTTCGTGACTTTATCAGGAAATCACAAAATTTCACTATGAAAGAAGAATTGACTTCAATTGTTAGGCAAAAAAAAAAAAAAAAAAAAAAAAAAAAAAAAAAAAAAAAAAAAAAAACCCATTAGACCAGCTTGTCGGAATTTTTTCCCCACCATTACGAATATCTAGTCAAGATATTTTTTTCAATATATAGAGGTTTTAAAAAAAAAACAACAAAAGAAACATAAAATTTTAAACTATTTTTTAGTCCAGATCTCGGAGAAATGTTATTAAAACATTACCTGGAAAGAATTTTTACTTCATTTGTTTTAATCATCAAATTGACTTTAAACATAGCGAAAAAGAAATTCTGGAGAATGATAATGAAATAACACAGGAATGTTTTATCAGCAAAACAACATAAAAAAATAAATAAATTTACCAAGTATTTAGTATCAATCAAAAATATTTTCCCCTCACAGAATTTTTTTTTTATTTATCTACTGCATCTAATAAGGATACTGTAGGCAAATTTTTAATTCAATTAGTGCCAACTGAGCTAAAGCATGACAAAAAAACCATAACACAAAAAATCACCAGCAGAGCAACCCCAGCAGGGCCTGACACCTACAAAGCTAGAGCAAAAAACAATTGAAAAAAAGCGTATCATTTCACTTTTCTTTGTCTGGATATTACCAATTACATTATTGTGTTATTATTTTTTTATTTTGTTTCAAGGAAAACTCATATAACGGTAAATATATAAGAATTATATCAATAGAAGAAATCCTAATTGGTTAAGTCAGTAATTCTTCTCTCATGATTATTTAAATAAAATAAATTTTTTTTTATTATAATTTTTTTATCTTTATGTCTTAGGTGGCTCAATGCATAACAAATGACTGGGAAGTTACTAGGTAAACTATTGAATTTCAATCGGTGTTTTGAAGTTTTTAAACAATTAAGTTTTGAAAGTTCTAGAGAAGTTTCTAATTAACTATTTTCATTAATTTATATTACTTTCTATTTTCCAAGCGAAATTAAATTGAAATAACTTTAAGCGAACATAAGTTTTCGCTAGTCCTTTCCATAATGTTATACGTAAGTTATAACAAAAGAAGCCCAAATAGTGATAGAACTAAAACTGAAAGGAATTATTTTAAAAGATTCAAAAATTAAAAAATTGAATAATTGTTAAAATATTTTGATGATGTAGAATAGTGCCCATTTTTATTTTAGATGATTCAGCAGATTAATCCATTTATGACAAAGGCTAGAATTAGTTGAAAGTTTTGATTTTTCTCCAAAGAAATACAATTAAACCAAAGGATAGTTAAATTTAAAGAAAAAATTTATTGTTTTTGATTTTGTTCAACCGTAATGGCGGCAGAAAATATTGCGGTTTTTTTTAGAAAAAGGAAAAGTGGTATATTTATAAATGCTACAATATTACTGTTTCATGAAAACTTTTATTGCCATTGTTTGGATCATAAAATCCTTCAAAGAAATAAAAAAAAAATACAATTTTCATAAAAAATCACAATTTTAATTTTTTTTAATTTGTGGTACGGTTTAAAGTAATCTGGGTGTAATTTAACATAGTATGGCTAAAACAAGTCAATTGTAGCAACCTGGCTAAAATTAACATATGAAACTTACTACTCATTAGCGTTCTATGGATTAAAAAAAAACTAATTTTTAATATTAAAAATCTTCAACAATAATCTTGTTTCAGCCGTTCATTTTATAATTTAAAATAATTTCTAAATTTATGTTTGATAATTTGTTTATATTTAATGATTTAACACGTTTATTTCATAATTTTATTTTTTTTAAATAATTGATTAAAAAGGTTAAAAACAAAATATTGAGAACTTTATAAAACAGCTGTTTTTTGTAATCATATGGTATAATTAGTATATTAAAGTTGTATTAAGCAGTTAGTAGACCACATAGCGTCATTGTTAACTCATTATGTTTTTTTGTTTGTGAATTGTGAGTCGTTTTATTTTATTTCATTACATTATTGTTCATGTTCAGAACATTGATAGTATTTTAATAATCATTAATCGTATTAATTATGATTAAGTTTCCGGGAGATCCAACAAGACTTTCGGTTATCGGCAATTAGGAGGCCGTATGTCGCCTGTTTACTTATAAAAAAAAAGATTATTAATGTTGCAACAGTGGATGTAAATGGATTAACGGAAAGAGAATGGGAAGTTAAATTAAGGAGAAAATTAGTGAAACAATTGCAGGAAACAAACTTGACATAAAAGGTCTCTGTAATAGTTTTAGAAGATAGGATATAATTGTATATTTTAATAATTGATCGTTAAATTATTAATATTCTAATAGCAATTCGGCCTGTTGGCTTAGCGGAGCATAATGGCGGTTGACAGAATATGACAACCGATTTTCATGAGCAGCGAACAGAACCAATAAAACGAAATGACTAGCTGTTTCCAACCTGTTAATACAATCGATTAGTTGTAACAGCTAGAACAGAATTTATTATTGAAGTATGGGGGGGGGGGGAGGAAGTATTGAGTACCATTTAAGAGGGCGTTCTTCCTGTTTGTCCTCATGTTGGTGTTAAACAAATGACTGAATGTTCGGCAAACCACGTCCGTGTTGCGGGGGTTCGAGTCAGGTGGAGTAAACCTAATTGATGTTACATTACCGCCATTCGCTTGTTTGGATTTTAAACAAAGCCGTTTCCGCCTCTGATTGTTGTAGCTACAGGTTCGACAATGGCCCCGGAATCACTGCTTAACGAAAAATCGATACGTGTCATCTGCGGGTCAGAACCGCCAATTCTGGTAACGATGTCGTGTACCCATTCAACCCGATTCAGGGAACAGGATAACTACTAATAGGCAACAAGGATATATTTTTTTTTGCCCCTACTTTGTAGTGTATAAGGCACCCCAAGTCATAAAGGAACGAATTATGAGCGCTGTCTTTGATACGTCAAGAGGTTTTCATTATGTATATTGATATTTATATTTAAAAATAAATTATCACAAATGAAACAAATAACTTCTTCTCTGCGTCGAAAACCAACCACATACTGACCAACAACGTTGGCCAAACTTAAATCATAGCTGATTAATCATTTAATCAATCATCTAATTTAATCATAACTAAATTTAATCATAATTAAATTAGGTGATTTATTCCAGGAAATTAGTCGTATAAATCATATAAAAGTAAACAATTTTTTTTTTCATAATTATTAAAATATGATATATTTTACAATCTATATTTATTATCTCCATGACCTGCCCGCAGATAATAAATATCAGAAAACTCACAAGGAGCCACATGTCAAGAAAAAAACAGACATTACAGTTAAGCCGACTTCTATACTCAATACTTCACAGACACTCAAAACTAGCTTTAAAACAGAAACAACATTTACAGTTACTTGTTGAAACCCATATGGACGTATGTATCGCAACTTTATGGACCGACCAAAAGAACGCAAATTCAGAAAATACAAACATTTCAATCCAAATTCCTAAGACTGATAACAGACTCCCCTCCTTATGTGTCAATTAATTTTTTTCCTGCAAAAAAATGTAAGCTGTGATTACTAGTACATCTAATTTGTAAATAATGGGACAAACAATTGTACTCTTAATTGTGCATTATTTTTATTCTTAGGGGACAGTAAGTCCCAGAATAAAGTTTATTTTTTCATATCATTTCAAACGATACGCTACACACAGACTTGCGTATCCCGACAGTTAAGATACATATTCATAAAATGTATCGACATTTTCATCAAAAACTACGTGGACACTCTAACAAACAGAAACATAATATGGCAACACTACAAATTCCTGACATAACTCAACGGAGGCTGAATAGGACGTGGATGAGGGATCTCCTAGTCTAATTCCTAATAATTTAGTATCACGCCTACAGATTGTATCACTGGGTGCTGACTCCCTCATGCCTGACCATGTTTTAATGTAAATTCACATTCACTGGTTGTCCATTGTGTACAGTTGTGATTAAAATTATGTAAAAAAAAATATATTTGTTATCTCAGTTATTAAGTACCCTTGCAAGTTTTCTTTTACGTCTTTCAAGAACGTTGTTCTCCACATAAAATCTTTATCGGAATTCATTGTCGATGGTCGGGCGTTATCTGAACTGTAGCCAATTTGAAATGTAGGCACTCACGTCGGATCCAAATTCGAGCTACATCGGATCCGAGAAATACGGTTCAATGTAGTTATAGCCTAAGACGATCTGGAGCCTATATAAGAAAAAATCAAAATAAACCGACGATTATATCTAATAAAAAAAATTTAGAATAATTATTGTGCAGTGTTGCTTGAAGGTTTTAAACTAAACACGTACATTAAACACAAATTCGAAAATGAGCTCACGATGCATTTTAATTAGTAGGGATAGGCAATGAATGAATCGTGATTGAATAACCCCCCTAGAGTTAATTTAATCTAAATACTATTCAGCATTCAAAAGATCTATTTTGGTTTTAGTAGGGCATAAAGAGGAGGAGCGGAGCGGAGGGGGGGGGGGGGGGCGGTCTAACCAATCAGGTTGTTTATTTAGAACAGGACTCCAAGAGGGCCGTCTTACAGGGCTCTGGGACCTTTGATTAGCCTCCGGGGAGTCTGAGGAAGATTAAAACTCCGTTCTCCAAAATAATAATTATTTGGTCCTTCAATGATGATACAGATAAACTAGCCACTAATATTAAATTTAAAAATAAGATTAGTAAATAAAATACATCTCCAATAGTTTCTTCACTAGATATAAAAAAAATAGTGAATTCAGAAGAAAAGATATTGAAGATTTCAGAAGTTGTTTTTTCAGGGGTGCTGGAACTCATTTTAATTGTTAACGGCAATAGCTTAAAAGACGAAACATCCTATCGTTTCCGACTGCTCCAACATTTACTAGACAAGCGTAAGCTTTGGGGCTGCACTAAACCTTCCTATACTTCCCGCATCCATATGTTGCTGATTCGGCCCAAACCAGATACCTATCCTTTCATAGGGAACTCCATACTCACTTGAATCGAAATGTCGCGTCACACTCAATTCCCGATAATCCTCCGAGCCGTCTGAAAAGAAGATGGCCAAGAGATCTTCTAATGTAGAATTCTTTAGAATTTCATTAAAGTGCTACTTGTGAGTAGCTCTTTAAATGTTAATGACATGTCATTGTAAATATTGATAAACAGTTTATAGATATATATGTTTAGTAAGATTCTTGAGGTTCAGTCAATAAATAAAAACAACTATTTTGGCGAAATTTCAAGACTATATTGTTCTCATCATGCCCTGCGTATTAGAAGGAATGCCAAAGTATTCTTCGCACTTGCCACCTTTCTGTTAGATTTCTGGAGTTCCTTCATCACAGTGATTGCACCAGGACCGTAAATTGTCTTGATTTCCTCGTAAAATCCCATTCTTCAATTATAGATATTTTCCAGTATTAACTTGATGTGTTAATATGGGTAAATTTCTTGACTGTTACTATTAAATGGTTAGTAAGGTTCTTGAGGTTCAGTCAATAAATAAAAACAACTATTTTGGCGACGTTTCGAGACTATATTCATTTTCCTTTAATTTTATTTTTTTTTTATTAATTTTCGCTATGATCGACTTTTTCAAAGAGAAAAAGCTTGAATTATTTTTATTGAAATTTCGAGCATCACAAAGACAATAATAAATTGGAAAAAAAAGAAAAAAAAAAAAGATTTACTTATTGCTCTCAAGGTTGCAGATTGTACTGCAGTTTATTTTATTATTTGTTATTCGTTTTGCACGAGTAACAAAAAAAATTAAGAATTAGGTTTTTTCCTTGAGATTTTGGCTTTTTTTTTTTCTTTACGATTATCTTTTTCAAGATTAAATAAATTTTACTGAAAATTTCACCATCACAAAATGAACAATAAATTTAAATTATTTAATATCTTGTTTTCCTTCGTCTACCTATTAAATGACTGAACTATCTGAGTTGAAAAAAAAAATAAAAATAAAATAAAATAAAATAAAAATAAAAAAGCATAATTAGCTTCTCCTTTTTAGCTTTTACGATAAGATTTTCTTAGAAGTAATCTAAAAAAAAAAAACTATCTCATTACGAAACTAAAAAATCTAAAAAATGTTCTTAATTAAGCTACGCGAGAGCCGATATCAATATTTTTAACTTAGGAATAGGTACCTACTATGAATATACATTTAAGAAAAATGTTTTTATCTTTATATATGTTTGGTAATTTTGAATATATAAAAACATTTGGAGTTGACAATAATTTTATTGTATTCATAATGTACAAGTCAAGATCAAAACCTGTTTTGTTATTTGTAGCATATTTTTCTAATTCATAAATATAACGTTACGCAAATAACAAATAATAAATTCTAAAGGTTTTAAAATTAATATGGCTATTGTATACAAATAAAATGATTTATAAGCCAATTGCTTCTTTTTAATTATTAAGCAGGGATAGCAGTATTCCAGTCTGTGAGGCTATTTATACCTAAAAAAGTCACTTATTTTTTCTAAATCTTCTAAGAGCAGAAAAAAAACAACGCAAAATCAACAAAGTTTAAACAATACTAAAAATAATTACTCTAACATAAATTCTTGAGGTAATCGTGGGTTGATCAACTTCATTAACACAAAATTACCTGCCCACTCCAGTTTGTGCCCGTTACTTTTCATGCGAATCATGAGGTCATCTTGTATAAGTTAATAAAAATTCAATGGTGCTAAAAATAGTAAAAGAGTCCATATATTAATTTTTTTTAATGTAGCTTTTTGTTTATATAAATTAAATTTACGCTATTCATTATTGATAACAATTATTATTGACAACAAACTCAAAACTTTGCTTTAGATCTCAGCCCATTGATTTGTAAACCTCTTCTCACTGAACTGTCTCCTTTCGTTTCCATCTATGGGCTACACAACTTCCATCATTTTTTTTTTCTCCTTCCTATTTCGCAAGTAATCCTTCATTTGTTGGCTTGTTCGCGCTCGTTTATGCGGAGAGTACTCGGTTCCTTCTCGTTCTTTCCTCGGTCAGGTCCTTCACCTTCGCGACTTTTTTCTTGAAGATCTGCTCCAGACCCTGATGTACATCTTTCACCCAAGGAACTTGTGTCTTCCTTTTCCCCTGGAAGGTGAGAATCTTGTTGGTTAATCTCTCTGAGCCCACTCTTTTAATGTACCCATAGAATGACAGCCTTCATTTCTTCATAAAGGTAAAATCCTTCATTATTCGTGAAGCCTTATTTTGGAAATTCTTTGCTCATTTTAATTCGCACTGCTTTCTCTCTCATCTCCTTTAACCACCATTCATCCACCTCCACATTAACCAATCTTTCGAACTTATGTAATAATATATCATTGGTTAAAATTGCATTGATTAGGTGTTTGAAGAGTACATAAAAGCATGATTAGACATCCAATTTGTCAGAAATAATGTTTTCGATCCTTCTGGTTGGATTTTAATTTCTAACCATAAAAGTATATGACAGTTTGGCAAACATCGTTTCTGGCACTCAAGACTATAGATTTTAATTACTATTATAGTAAAATTTGTTATCATAAACCTTCCGAGAACTATGAAGATGTTGTAGTTAAAATTTGCTACAGTTCAGTTTAATAGTTATGTCATTGCAAGTTCTGTGGCAGAATGGCCACATATCGGTCGATTTATAGCTTTTTGAATAACATTGAATTTGAAATAAGTAAATCGTATCGGGTAACCTGTGGTGTAGTTAGCATAGCAACCTAGTAAACCCAAGATCGCGGGTTCGCAGCCCGGCAGATGACCTTAGGATTTTTTAAAGGGAGTAAAAAAATCCTTAGCTATGCCGTCCTTCGGAAGGGACGTAAAATTGGGGTCCCGAGCCTGTGCGATGTCAGGTACTCGTTAAAGATCCCTATCCAAATTATACCTGGATAGGCAAAATTTAGGACTCCCACCGTAGCATCGTCCGATTAGCCATAGCAGCATAAAGTGACGTTAAACGAAATAAACAATAAAAATAAGTAAATCCTATCATAAATTTATAGCTCTATATAACACCGTACCTTTGTAACCTATATCGAATGGTGTTCGCCACCTGTCGGTCGGTTATCGAACTTCACTGTGCACCACATATTTATTGCTTTTTTGTGGCAACATAATAAAAAAAATCTTAAAATTTCATTATTGCAAAACCTTACGTGAATTATGAAGATGATGTGGTTTAAATTTGGGACAGATTGGTTCCATAGTTTTCGCGGTTAGTGATCACAAACGAAAAATGGCTTGTTCTTTTATATAATAACATAGATTAAGAATCTAGATGTATTTATTAAATTGTAAATAAATTAGTGTTTATATATTTAAGTTTGATTAGCTATACCCCCAGTGGCCATGTAAGGTGGGCTTTAGATTTTCCCAAAATTACTATAATCAAAATCATTCATTCGAAAGACCCCTAAAGTTAATAAAATCGCCCCAGCTAAGCGATAACTAAGTAAAACAAATAAAATTGTGACGGAAACAGAAGAATAGATGGCGCCACAAGAGTGGTGACATGAATTAGCAACCAGTTGTATTGCTTCTACCCGGAGCAGTGTTATATTGCCATGTGACGGCTGCGGGGAGTAAATATTCAGGGAGGATCCGCTTACCAGCTCCCTCCTCGTTTGACATTTCCTTTATTCGGCGCAGCGGAACGTCTCACATCACCGGTGTCACCTTCCAGGGAGTGTAACATAATAACGGAAGGGGAAAGTGTTGAGAAATATTTATAAAAACAGTGACTCCAACAGAAAAAAAAATTCTAATGGCAGAGAGAAAAATATTAGGTATACCATAAAAAAATAATGAAGGTTTATGTTTTTAATATAAAATGCAGTATATTGTTGATACCAGATTAATAAATAATATTATAGATTGAGAGCTTAAGGGTAAGTGACGCCTGAGGAAGCTGACTTTTGGCAGGACCCCAGAAAAATGTTTTCACAGAAGTCATATTAGTCCAGTCAATGAGTGCAGTTTGCATGAAACATGCGATTATTTTTGACTTCATAACTTTGTTAGGAGAAGAAAAACATACTTAAAGTCAACGCCCCAAGGGGGTGAGCTTACGGTTCCATTTTTGGGTTATTATATTATATCTCGAAAACAAAGGACTCTAGAAAAATATGCTTCAACTAAAAATTAAAGCTAATTAAATTTCCTATAAAATTGATTCTATACATATTTGTCGAAATTCTAACGGCTTTCGATATAAAGGTTATTAAAAACGATAATGATCGGGAAAAAATTTTTCTTTACTTCACTTTTTGTCAAACATTAACTTTAAATGCCAGAAACGTACATATAAAATAAAAGTTTTTTTTTTTTTGTTTTTTTTTTTTTCATTTATTGATATTTACAACTGTACAAAATAATATACAACAAGTAAATGTGTTGACAGTGAATACAATGGCATGTAAATAACTTGTGAAAACTACTCACTAGTAGCACTTCAATAAAATCTACACTAAAAGGTCTCTAGGCCATCTTCTTTTCAGACGCCTCGGAGGATTATCAGGGATGGAGAAGGAAGCAAGTTGGGAGACTAGTGGATTGGTGTGGTTATGGAGCTTACTATGGAAGGATAGGTATCTGGTTTGGGCTAAATCAGAAACATATGGAACATTAAAATCTTTATGGATAAGTTTATTGGTCACAAAGTAAGGAGCATTGAGGATTTTTCGAAGGATTTTGGATTGTAAGAATTGGATACGAGATGAATTGGATTGTTTAGTAGAGCCCCAAAGCTCAACTCCGTACGTCCAAATAGGTCTAATCACAGTCATGTAAATGAGTCTTTTGTAATTAATTGGGAGCTTTGAACGTGAACGTTTGTCTAGTAAATGTTGCAGTATTCTGTAACGACGGGCAGTTTCTTGTCGTTTTAGTCTTGTATGTGGATTCAAAGTTAGCCGTTTGTCCAAGTGGAGTCCTAGGTAGCGGATCTGTTCAACAGGAATCAGTGGAAAATCATTAAAGAATACTGTAGGGCAGGATGTCGTAGGTTTACGACGAAGGATAAAATAAAAGTAAATTTAAAGTTCTATAACGTTTTTTTGAAGAACCATTCGTGGAAGGCACTAGAAGCAAATGTTTGACAAAAAGTGAGGTAATTTTTTTTTCTCGAAAATTATCGAGATTCAATACCGTATATCTCAAAAACCGTTGGAAATTCAACAAATATAAATAAAATTAAATTTATAAAAAATGAAATTGGCTTTAATTTATAATTGTAACATTATTTACTAGAGTCTACCGTTTTCGAAATATGGAAAATGGAACCTTCTCACCTCTTCCCCACCGTAAGCTCAGCCATCAGGGGCGAGGACTTGTAGTAAAATCGCCTATTTCATGAACTGTGCAATATGTTTATTGGCTGGACTATGTATTTAAGGGAAGAAATGCAAAGTTTAGTGGAGGGGATAGACCCTTATTTAAGATGAGTCTTGGAAAATAAGTAATGTCTAATTTTAGAGGAGCTGGGAAGAAGTCGATGCGGTTGAGGCAGACTCATAATTAAACTCCAACGTCAACCTCATAACCTTTCATAACAATTTTATTTGTTAATTTTTTTTTTTATTTTTTTCCAGTTTTGTGCTTAAAATCTTTCAATTACATTAAGGTGGCAATCGTTCTATTTGCTAACTCTCCTTGTCTTCAAGGCTAAAGTCTCCCTCTTGAATTTTTTCAAAACATTGTTACACGTTATGAACGTTATGAAAATAACTGGTAAACTTCTGAATAAATGCTAAATTATTTCCAAGTTATGAAATGCTAATAAGGAAAAAAAATTGTATTCTTTTTTCTTTATAGGAATAATAAATGCTAATATCAATACAAAAAAAGTAATCTATTAGGAATAAAGGAAGTAATTTAAAGAAAACAACTGTATCATTTCGGGAATAACCAATAATAATAATAAAAAAACGTTAGAAGCCTTAACATAACGGAAGACGAAAAGAGTGAATAACGTAAAAAAAAACAATAAAATATTTCAGGAAAAGGAGCTCAATAGATAGTGTTATTTAGTATAAGCTCCTAACTGCTTTTACTCTCCTAATATCGAACTACACGTAACACCCTTGCGTTCCCCAAAAACGTATCGCTTATGGTCACCATCTTTCATGTTAAAATAATAAAATAAATTAAAAAAATTACAAAGCATCATCCTGTACGCTTCAAAAGGGTGGAGTCAGAAAAAAAAAAAAATATCGCTATCCTTAAGAACCACCATTTAAAGAATCACATGAAGAAACATAGAATGATAGAATGGTGAGTGCCTTGAAATTTTTTTTTGATTAACAATTTATTGAAATTTACAACGTACAAAATTCAAAAATCAAGTAAATGTGATGAACTACATGAACTACATCAGTAGCACTTTCTTAAAAATTCTACACTAGAAGGTCTCTGGGCCATCTTCTTTTCAGACGTCTCGTAGGATTATCAGGAATGGTGTGGGAAGCAAGTTGAGAAATTAGGGGATTTGAGTAGTTATGGAGCTTACTATGAAAAGATAGATATCTGGTTTGGGCTAAAACTGCAACATATGGAACATTAAGATCTTTATGGATAAGTTTATTGGTGACAAAGTAAGCATAGAGGATTTTTCGAAGGATTTTGGATTGTAAGGATTGGATACAACATGAATTGGACGGTTTAGTGGAGCCCCAAAGCTCAACTCCGTACGCCCAGATAGGTCTAATCACAGTCATGTATATTAGTCTTTTGTAATTAATTGGGAGCTTTGAACGTTTGTCTAGTAAATGTTGAAGTATTGAAATTTTTAAATTTTATACTAACAATTATCAACTATTCGTTTTACTAGAATTATTGTTCAAGAATTCTTTAAGTCTTGCTTAGTCGCATACACTAAAGAATATAATGAAAACTGTTATGTGTTGATACATCTAACAATACTACTCAACCACAACATATTGAGACGCATGTTTCCCTGTTTACACTAACGGCTATTTTCTATACCTAAAGATAGCAGAGCGACAAGCACACATGTCCGTAAAAAAAAAAAAATAATAAAAAAAAAACTTGAACCTGACACCGGCTACCGCACTCAATACAACACAGTTGTTCTCAACAGCTGAGGCACTAAAAAGGTTTACTTCAGCTTATTGGAACCAAAGAAATAACAAGATTGGCGTATATGTATTTGTATACACACACTGATAAAATAAAATGTAGTTCACATACACAACATATTTTGTATTTTAGGTCTATATTACAAACTTCTTAAAATAAAAAATATACTTAATTTTGTTTTTGTTCAAATTTCAACTCACTAATTGTGGAATTTTCTTGGCTTAAACAATAATAATTCTTTACCCATCAAAATAAAATTCAAACTATACCTTCCAATTCTTCTTGTATCTACAATCTGAGGTCCTTCGTGAAATCCTAAAGATCTTAATGTTCCAAATGTTGCTGATTTGGCCCAAACCAGATGTCTATTGTTTCATGGGTAAACTCCATACCCAATCGAATCCACTAGTTCCTCAACACCCAATTCCCGATTATAATATTATTTTTAGTCTATTTTTTTTTGTATGTAAAAATAATTCAATAAAAATTAAAAAAAATTATTGTCGCTAAAGTTAAGTTCAATATACTTCAAATATTGGTAGCTCTTAACGGTCTTTGCGACTTAAGTAATACCACATAAGCCTCATAATACCTCTTATAATAGTTTTCTGATTCCTCTTAAATAGTTTATGAACTAAGTTTGAGTAAAAACAAGGCGTTATCAACTAAGGAGAGAACATTTATAATGACGTCTTACTTGGAATCCACAAACAAGATTAAACGACAAGACATAGCTCGATGTTTTCGATTTCTTCAACATTAACGTTCAAAGCTTTCGATTAAATACAAAAGACTCATTTACATGGCATTGATTAGAACTATTCCAATATTCGTACCCAATCATTAAAATTCAAAATCCTCAATGAATTTTACTTAGTGATCAATAAACCTATCCTATAAAGATCTTAAGAAGAAGAAAAATGAACTTTATTCTAGGACAACTTGTCCCTTAAGAATAACAAATGAGTAAAATACATAGAACAATCGTCTGGCTTTGATAATTAATTATAATAAAAACTGATTAATAATTAAATTATGAAATCTTGTAAAAGGATACATCTTAAAGAATAGAATAGAAAAATTAATCTGGGACAAAGTCCCTTAAGAATAATAGTTACATGACAGACCATAAGATATATCCGGCCTAGAGATTATAAATTAGATAAAAAAATAAAATAATTAAAAGTAAATACAATTTTAAAATAAAATAAGTAATAAAATGAAAAAAAAAATCTATACGCAAATATAAACACATACACACTACATACATAAATAAACTATATTTACAATCAGTAAAAGAAAAAAACATTATATAAGAAATTAATTAAATAATAGATTTCTGATGTTAAATCGAGTAAAGGATAAAAAAAATGATGAAAAATAAAAATGAAAATTATTTCAATGGTAGAGAAAACATTATCATATGAGAATTTTTTTAACAGGCTAAACTTTTAAATATGATATGCTTGGGTGAAATTCATTAAAGCATCTATATAATTAGATAGCATCCGACTGGAGGGAGGAAAGGTGGTGGAAGAGGAGTGTTTTAATAGTTCCGAGGGAGGATGCATTACGAATAGAAGGAGGAAGAGAATTCCAAAGAATAGCGGAGCGGGCAAGAAAGGAACGTTGGAAAGCAGTATATAACATAAATATTCAAGTTTTACATTGGTTCTGAAGATTGAAAATCCAGGAGGTAAAGAAATAAATGATGGTTAAAGGAAGTAAGAGTGGACCTTTTTCGAATTGAGATGGGTAATGAATTCCATAAAAAGGAAGCACGGATAATAAAGAATTTATCGAAGGATGCAGTTCAGTGCGTAGGAGTGTACAGGTTGATGGGTCGGGTTCTAGTATTTAAAAGGTGGATGGAGGAGCGCAGAGTAAGGAGGTCATGAATATAGGTCTTAATGTTCCATATGTTGCGCTAATTTGAGCCAAAGCAGATATCTATCCTTTCATACTAAACTCCATACCCTCTCGAATCCATTAGTCTCACACTCAATTCCCAATAATCCTCTGAGGCGTCTGAAAAGAAGATGGCTATGAGACTTTCTAATTAAGAACTTTTATTGAAGTGCTACTGGAGACATGTCATTGAAATAATTTTCCTCTAATTTAATTTTATATAATTTATACAGTTGTAAATATCAATAAATATTTTTAAAAATTCATTAGCATTCATACTTGTTGATCGATGATATTTTGGCTAAATTTTATTTCGCTTTTTTTTTTTAAATATTCTTTAGGGCAAAGAACAGATCCCTCCCAAAAAATAACAAAACAGTTATTAAAATTTGACAAGCAATCGTGAATAATGGTATTTGAAAGCGAGATAAGGGTGGCATTCGATTCATCTAGGTGACGGAAAACACAGGATTTGTAGAGATGAGTTCCGTAGTGTTAGGACACCACATCGCTATCTGGGCCTATTACTGATGGCTTATTGGTTGATTGATTGGTTATTGACCAGTTAGGCCTTCGGCTATGTGAGGGCGCACTTATTGCGATGAGTCAACAATCAACATAGATGAGAGCTTGTGAAAATATGATTACTAAAAACATGTTGTAACAGCGGCTTGTCAACGTGGTCCGTTCTCAATGCAATCTAAACAATGAACTAATTATTAATTAATTAAGAGCACTAATTAAATATCCTCGAGATAATTGAATAGGGAGAATAAAATATAAAATTTATTTAATATGCATGCTTATCAGCATATCTCATACGTGCTTCCACCGCTGTATATTAAATTAGAGAAAATATATTAATCATAGTTGTTATAATTTTGTTTTAAATTAAATTTTATATTTTCTACTAATTTTATTAAAATATACAAATTTTAGTTAATTCATTACAATATCACATGAAAAAATATAGAAGCCCTGAAATTATTTCGTCTTATAGACTTATTTTAAGGGGAAAATCATCGGGAAAAAAATCAATTTCTCCCTGACTGGGAAAAATAATAGATCATAGATACATCTATCTGTAACCTATTGCTCATGATGAGGAAACTGTCGGCAAATTTCCGATCCGAACAAAAAAAAAAAAAAAAAAAAAACTATTAGTGTTGGTACACATTTAAACAAATTATAATCGCTAAAGTTAAGTTTAATATACGTCAAATATTGGTGGCTCTTACCGTTCTTTAAGACTTAAGTAATACCAATTAAGTCTCATAATACCTCTTATCATAGTTTTCTAATTCCTCTTAAATAGTTTATGAACTAAGATTGAGGAAAAACAAGGCGTTATAAACTACACAAGGGACATTTATAATGACGCCTTACTTGGAACATTAACTAGACAAACGTTCAAAGCTTCGGAATAAATACAAAAGACACATTTACATGACATTGGTTAGACCTATTTGCATATACAGAGTTGAGCTTTGGGGCTTACCATCCAAAATGCTTTTTACTTTGTCATCAATAAACCATAAAGATCGTAATGTTCCATATGATGCGCTAATTTGACCCAAAGCAGATACCTATCCTTTCATAGTAAACTCAAAACCCTCCCAAATTCATTAGTCTCCCCAATGCCTCACACTGAATTCCTGATAATCCTCCGAGACGTCTCAAAAGAAGATGGTTTAGGGACCCTCTAATGTAGAACTTTATATAAGTGTTACAAGTGAGTAGTTCTTTACATATTATAAGCAAGTCATTGGAATCATTTTCCTCACTTGTTGGTATATAATGTATTTTGATCCGCAATGCTCCTTCTCTCACTACGTTTAAACATAATTTATTCATCCACCTCCTCAATTATCAATCTTCCGAAATTATGTAATAATATATTAGTGCAAGAATGTTTCTTTTTATTTAGTTTTTATTTTATTTTGTTTTGTTGTATTTTTTTTTTTTTCATATAAACCTGAGGATTTGTGTTTAAATCTAAAATTCCACCTTAAATATTTATATGTACTTGACTGATGAACTGTTTCATTAGATTTATCTTCGGGATCCCCAGGCGGTCACACGTTACTTGCCGATATTCTGAGCTTAGGTGGCTCTTTCCTAAATTCCGACGGCAATACTTTCTGGGTACTTTCCTATTCCAATGTCTAAAAAACAAAAAACCTTCCTATATTCTTGATTTATTAAATCTGCGTTCTTCTATCCACCTCCTAAACACTAGATACCTACCTTTTAACCTGTATATCCCCTCACATAAAACTGCATCCTTTGACAAATCCTTCATCATTCGTGCTACCTCCTTCTGAAATTCCCTACCCACTCCTATTCGTAAAGCAGCTTCCATAACTTTCTTTAAAAATAATTTATTCCTGTACCTTTTAGACAATCAATCTTCCCCAAATATGTCAATAATCAAATGAATACTTAGAATTACTTTCTTTTATTTTTTTTCTCTTTCTTTCTTTTATTTGTTCATACATATATATATACATAAATATATATAGATTGTGTTTTATGTTATAATTATTATTTCATATATTTATTTATTTTTATAATTTTTTAT